>ML783954.1:177045-187897 GCA_009831015.1 Picea engelmannii | reverse complement strand
GGTCATATTGTATCTAAGGATGGAATTAAGATTGATCCTAAGAGGGTTGAAGCGATAGACACTATAAACATTCCTAGAAATGTAAAAGAAATTCAATCTTTCTTAGGAAAAATATTTTTTTTACGAAGATTTATCCCAAATTTCACTGAAATTGTAAAATTGATCATAGATATGCTGAAAAAGAACAACGAAGTAAAGTGGACAATAGAGGCCAAAGCATCATTCACACACATTAAGAAAGTCATAGCTGACGCACCTGTGTTGGCAAGCCCCGATTATCTGAAAGAATTTCTTATTTTCTCATTTTCCTCCGAACACACGATTGTCGCGGTGCTCCTCCAAAAAAACAAAGAGGCTTTTGAACAACCGATCGCCTTTTTCAGCAAGAGCCTTAGAGACGCAGAACTTAAATATGATATAATAGAAAAACAAGCGTATGCCATGGTGAAATCACTGAAGGCATTTAGAACACATGTATTACACTCCAAGATAATTACATACGTGCCTACCAGTTATGTGAAAGATATTTTGGTAGAACCAGATAGCGATGGGAAAAGAGGACAATAGCTTGCCAAGATTCAAGAATTTGACCTGGAAATCAAACGTACTAAACTGATAAAGGGACAAGGCATGGCCAAACTTTTGGTTGAATCAAATCTCAGAGCTTTGGATATAAACTGCCTACAGGAATGTGAGGAAGACATGAACATAAATGAGCTTGATGAGAAAAAAAATACAATTAAGATCGAAGAGAATTTCATATCATCAGAATGGTACAGAAACATAGTATCCTACCTGCTGACTCTAAAATGCCCGAGTGAACTATCTCCATCAAAATCCAGGACTTTAAAGCTTCATGCAGGTAAGTATTGTATTGCCGAAAATCAACTATATTGGAAAGACCCATTCGGTTTCTTGTTAATCTGCTTAGTCGAATCGGAAACATAAAGGGTTATAAGTGAATTTCACGAAGGGGTGTGTGGAGGACATCACACTTGGAGGGCCATAGCTTACAAAATTATGAGGGTTGGGTATTACTGGCCAAAAAATTTCTCAGACGTTAATGCCAAGGTCCAAGCCTGTAACCCTTGTCAACTATTTGTAGGCAAACAGAAACTCCCAGCGCTACCTTTAGTTTCGGTCAAAACTGAAGCCCCTTTTCAACAATGGGGGTTAGATTTTATAGGCGAGATTAATCCACATTCTAGCACCCAACACAAGTGGATCTTAACTGCCAAAGACTACTTTACTAAATGGGTGGAAGTTATTCCAACCAAAAGGGCAACTGACTCGGTGGTAATAGATTTCTTAGAAGACAATATTTTGTCAAGATTTGGCTACCCCCAGAAGATAGTCACAGATAATGCCCAAGCCTTCAAATCTATGGCTATGATCAGCTTCTGCCAAAAGTATAATATCGTTCTTGGCCATTCCACAGCGTATTAGCCCCAAGGAAATGGACTGGCTGAGTCGTCTAACAAGAGCCTAATCAATATAATTAAGAAAGTGTTGGATGAAAACAAAAAGTCTTAGCATGTGCATTTAAAGTACGCCTCGTGGGAGAATCGCATAGGCACTAAAAAGTCTATCGACATTTCCCCTTTTCAGATGGTATATGGGACAGATACGGTGTTACCTATAAATTTAGTGCTCCCCGTGATGAAATTATGGCAAGATCAGAAAGAAGAACCTAATCATGTCACCAGGAGGATAAACCAGCTAATCGAGATTCAATAGCGCAGGGTCGAAGTAGATGAAAGGTTGCATAAGTACCAAGATGACATGAAGGCTTTATTCGACCGTAGGGAAAAGGATAGAGATTTCCTCCCAGGTGATTTAGTATTAAGGTGGGATGCAAGGAGGGAAGAAATAGAAAAACATGGTAAATTCGATCACCTCTGGTATGGGCCATTTAGAGTCTCGTCTCTTGAAAGAAAAAAATTCTTTCCTACTAGAAAATCTAGACGGTGAAATCCTCAATGCCCCTGTCAATGGGCATTATTTGAAGCATTATATGACATAAGCAGTCGCCAAAAAAAAAAAAAAAAGATGTGTATATTTCATATATAGAATTTTTTACATATGTATATATATTTCATTATGCATTGCTATTTTGATTTTCTTTTCTTTTCGTAAATTTTTGACACCTTTCAAAAAGCCTTGATAACCTTCATATTTGCCTTTTAACAAGATTCCAGCTGCAAACAAAATGAGCATGAGAAGTAAACAGAAAGTCGTGTATCAGAAAATAAATTGGCTTAAACAGGTGATAAAAGAGATTTTTGATAGTTTGGAAAGAAAATGAAACGGTAAGATAAAGGGAGAACTTCTAAAGTCTTTTTTTGAAGGGCTCTCAAAGGAAACCAAGATAACCCCATAAGAATACGGCAGTATCATTTGAAATAATAAATAAAGGAACATTTTCGTGGTTAAGTATTTACAAAAGAATAAGACGAAATGAATAAGTCACCCAAAGTAAAGCACCCCCGAAAGAGATTTTCAAGAGTCAGTTTTGATTTTTGACCCCTGTTTTTCAGTTCGTAGATCTCTATCTGTCCCCCTTTTCTGTTTTCGGGTTTACCTTTTGAAAAGCCACCAGCTTTCAGGTTTCTCATACGTACGGAGAAGGGATTACTTTTTAACCTCGAAAGCTTCAAAGCAGATTGTGAAAAGTAAGTTGGTCTTCACAACACCTCGGTCCCTTACTAAACAAAGTGACGCCTAAGTGATCCAGACTTTTCTAGGTATTTCAATAGTTTCGGAGGATTGAGGCTTGCTCAAATTGAAAAATCCAAAAAATTAATTTTTCCCTTTTCCCATGCGAACGAAGGTGTTGTGAAAGTTAAGGGAAGGTTGGTACCGAGTAATCAAAGTAAGTTGGCAGACCTATAATGCAAAATATTACACAGATATCAGCCCTCATACAAACTGATTGCCCCCACTTTGTGCTCTAAAAAATCAAATTATAAGACAGGTGGTGAAAGGAAATTCAGAAATGATTTCCCTCATCTCAGCATTTAAATGCATAAATATATTCTGAAGTGGTGAAAGGAAATTCAGTGAAAAGGGCCAAATAACTTCATCGGGGTACTAAATAGACTCGCTAGCAGTGAAGCAATATCTAAGATATCTATAAGGCTATTATACATGAATATCACTCTACTCTGGTAACCAATTTTTTCAAAACCCGATCTACATCCCGAGTTCAGACAGGACTTCCTAATTAAAAACATATAATTTGTTTCTTTTGATGCAAGCCAATAGCCACAAGATCTGTTGGGTCTCCTAGAACTGTTTTGATTGTTTCAGTGCATACCTAAATTCAGTAATGAGAAGGAGAAAGTTGTGAAAGGGACTACAACTAAGTTTAAAAAGTATCTAAGTTTGAAAAGATTTTCGAAAGTAAAAAAAGGAAGTCTCTTTTCCCCTTCGGTATCCTGTTCTAAGAAACATCTTCACTGGATTAAATCCATTGACTCCATTTACCCAATATAGGCACGCAGTCTATTGTTCTTCCCATCTTGCAGGAAAATGGGATCCCTAGTTGGAGCCTATGTTGGAGCCACCTTTGTTTTTCAGCCCTTTTTTAAATTTTGTATCTTAACGCTTGAAATCAAAAGTTGGTTTTGGTATTTTCCTTTATTTTCCCCAAAATCTCAGAAGTCTCATCGCGCAAGCAGTGAAGGTTATCATACTCTTAAGGCAAGATTTTTTTTTTTAATCGTTTAAACGAATCTCTCCTTTTTTACCTCGGGATGTCACATGTTGGAAGTTATAGATCACATAGTTTACAATTTCCGAGGGGCGAAACGGTGAAATAGTTTTAAATTTTTTTATCCAGATCACTACCGAGAGTAAAGATACTCTAAACCATGGTTAAGCATCATCGGGATTTCCTGTCTCGGCGTTGTCTAGCCCCAAAAGTATTACCGTCATAACCCTGATGGCCGAAACCACGAGATTCTTGTTTTAGTAACCCAGGTTAATGTTAAAGGTAAAAAGATTAACTGTGGTTAAGCTCTGTTGGGAATTCACAACTTGGCATACGAGCCTCCCAAAAGCTATTCCTTCGAGGCACCGAGTCGCGAAGTCATGATATAAATGAAAACATAATTATTTAAACACTTAATCTAGTTTTATCTTCCATTTTAATTAGATCATATCATCGCGATCTCACGATTTTGCAACTCGGCATACGAGCCTCCCAAAAGCTATACCTTCGAAACCCCGAGTCGCAAAGTCGCGATATAAATAAAAATGTAATTAATTAGACGCTTAATCCTGGTTAAGTTTTTTATTAACCAAAACTAATTATCGCAATCTCGGGTTTTAGAGGTTCAAAGGGTTAAAGCGAAAGCTCCCGATGAGGCAAATGTTGAAATATTAATTAACATTTAAAAAGGCCTGATTAATTAAGCTAAGCCAACATTTCCATTGTTTTAATACAAAAATTAAAATGCACAGTCTCCAAGGAAATTTTAAACTTTCCTTGCGCCAACTTGCATTACAAACTGTCAAAATCTAGGACATTAATTGGAAATGAGGCAAATCGATAAGTAAGGATTTGTTTTTTATTGCTAAATTTATATTTAAGAATGATTTGACCATTTTGTTCCTAAGGACGACCTAGTTTTAAATGGTCGAAGGCATGGATCTTTTATTTGTTGTCACAAATTTCATTTCTATTCTACGCAGAGCAAACCTTTCTAGAGCAAACTAATTTATGTATGTATACATATTGTTATCGTAGGAGAGCTAAAGTAGAATCCCCCGCCATGGCCCCGCGAAAAGCGTCTAAAGCCACTGTTGAGATTTCAGGACAAGGTTCAGACAATGTTTCTGATACTTCACCTCGAAGTGTCGACTCTGTCAGGACCTGGTCGTATATTTTTGAGGTTCTACAGTCCGAATTGGTAGATGTTTCAGATGATTCCAGTGAAAATGAAAAAGATGACGTGATCACCAAATACATGATCGTTGTCTAGGCTCAAATGCATCAAGTAGCGGCTAGGCCATGTCTGCTCCCTTACTACAATATGGTCTGATGGGCATTAGACCATGTAGATATACCAACCAGAACCATCGTCAACGAGCAAAGAGTCACTATTGGAACTTTCAGACCCAAACAATTGCAAGTTATGTACAAGTTTCCCACCGTGTCAGACTTAGTATACAATGTCGAATTCTTGGAAAATTTTAAACAGAAGGAATGCGTGCAATACAACAAGAGTATGTCCAGTTTAATCAAAGATTGGGTTTCACACCCTGTGATGTTTAGGGCAGACAGTAATGGTATATATTCAATATCTTCTCTAGAACCACAGTTTAAATATGTAGTTATGATGACCTACAGATTATATGGGAGAGAGGACACCACACATTTTTTCCTTCAATGGGTGCCTCTAATCCATTCAGTCGCTAAAGGTTGTTCCTTCGACTGGGCTAAACTACTGTCTGATAGTTTGACCAGTCGAGTTACAGAGTATCGAGAGCAGAAGGAGAGCAGAAAGATCACTTCATTCTTTATGTCCGTGTATATCATGGACGCCATGTGTTTTCTGACGCCTTTTCCCTTAATGAGTTGGATCTAGACTCCATCGAAAGATGAGCCCATCCACATCTACCATTCAAAGCTGTGGGAAGACAAAGCTTCAGATTTTGTATATAAAATCTTTAACTGGGTAATGGTACCATTGCAGGTCACTATCTTCGGCCACCCGCAACCCAGGATCTCAGACAATATTGTGGTAAATCTGAGCAGTATAGCCGATTGGTAAGTGGAAGCAGAATTTTCATATCTCAGGGTTTTCGACACTTCTGTTCCTCCGAATGCCTTACCACTATTCATACCCGATAGGCTGGCTTGTCGTGAGATTTCCAGGAAAACCATAATCGGTGGCGTAAGCAAGTAACTTAAGGGATATTCTAAGAAGGTATAGCCACCTTTTCCTATTCATTTAAATTCCTATTATTTGTTAGATTTTGGGCATGCTAAAGCTGAGGCAGCAGCCCTGGAAGACTTGAAATTGGTTCATGTCGATCAAGAAGCACGATCCACATAGGGTCATAAGTAACCACTTATCCAATTGCGGGCTTAAAAGGTTTGAGCATGAAAATTCACCCTCGGATAAAAAATTTTGAGGCATGAGATCTTATGCCGAGGTTTTGGCTTGGATACAAGCCCTGGCACCTAAAGAAAGGGCCGATGTTTTAAAATTCCAAGAACATCGACGAAGTTGTCTTCCCCCAGTATTGCGGGGTGAGAATCCAATAATAATAGAGGTGTAGCAAAAATAAGCCGAAGGCTCAAAAGATTCAGCACCCAGACAAGAAGAACACCAGGAGAGGGAAGAAAAAACTAGGAGTCCAAAACCAGAAATGAAAACTCCCAGTCCGTCGAAAAAGCAAACTCCAGTTGCCACTCTAGGCCAATCAGCTAAGCAAATCAAAGATCCCATCACCTCCATTACTCCCTTACAGTCAACTCAAGGGAACATAGACACAGGGTGGATTTTCAATGAAGAATTGAGACCTATAAGGATGGAAGAGCTCCCTCCAAATGAGTTCTTTTTTGATAAAAAGAGAAAAGTTGTGGTAAAAATATAATTCTATCAAGAAGCAGGATCAACGACCAAGAAATTTATGGTGTTGACCGACGGGAAAGATATGAAGAAAGAATAATTCACGACAGAAATAGCTGGGACATTAGGGGCATTTGCTACAACAAACCAATTTTCAGTCGGGGTTTTGAAAAATCAGCTGAAGTAAAAAAATCGCCTCATCAAAACCTTAGAAGCCAAACTAGCTACAACAGAGGAAGCTGCCATGGACCAGGCGAACACATGAATAGAAAAAGCAAGAATAGCCGATAAAAAGGAAATCGAGCTACTCAAATCTAAGCTCGAACAAGAAGAACTGGTAGCTCAGACCAGTCAAATACAGGTAGGCCAGCAAAGAGACTTGATAGGGAAGCTACAGGTTAGATTAGAGTTCGACGAAAGCCAAGTTATAAATATCAGGATATTCTAGTCCCAGGCTATGGATATTTGGAGCAGAGTTTCTACAGCTCAACGAAGTTTACTTGTCAAGGTAAAGACGATTCGGGACAACTACCTGCTTATTGATCAAGTATTAGAAAACTTATCTGTCAGAGAGAGAGAAGCTGGAGCATCTCGGGTTGCATTTTAAGAGGCTGTAATAGCTACAACAAATAGGGAATCGACAAATAGTTCTGAGTTTTCCATTTCGGAACAGACCCAAGGTAATATTATGTTGAAAGAATGCGAACACAACATATCAGAAGGCAAATTTCAAGCCAAGAGGGTAAGGAAATCCTGTGAAGAGGCCTTCAGTTCTATAGATGGAAATCTGTTAGGTTTTGACAGTGAGAGCAATGTTGAGACACTGAACCAAATGAATATAGCGAAATTCTCGCTTGATATAAATTAGAAAGAAGAAAGAGATTCAGCTGAAGTCTCACAAGTAACTCTGGCAGACATAGTTCAAATAGATAAATGGATTATTAAACCAAGTGTGCGATTGTGCACTATCGACACCCTAGACCGACAGATGGAAAAAAGGTTACCACAATTAGTCAGAGATTGTTATATTTCTGAGGCCAATTGTCAAGCAGAACCTTCTAGGTTGATATCTCGGTTGGTGGAAAAATGTGTCACTTGTACCGAGCATGCAAAGGGACAGGCTTCTGGTACCAAATAAAGACAAAAATAAAGAAATGAAACGATTGATCTCCTTCTTGTTGTAACTGAAAATCCTAGAACGATTGAGATTCCATCATATGTAAATCTGTATAAATATACAATAGAAGGAAGGAACAAGAGCTGGACCTTTTTGGGTCGATTGTAATAGAGATTTCCCCCCTCGAGAGTTAATACAAAGAAAATCCGAAGATTCTCGATTGCATCACGACTGTGTTATGAGTTTGTTTCCTTGTATTTCATATTTAATTTCATTTCATATATGTATCTGATGAATGTTTCTCTATAACTTAGTACAACCTCTACTATAGTGAATTAATTTTAAGTTTTCTATATTGTTTACCATTTTTCCTCTGTACCGGCTATCAGCAGGTATAAGACTAGTAAACACTTTAGATTTCTATATATATTTTATGCTTCATCAGGTTATTTCTTTATCTTTTTCTTCCTCTGTTTATGAGTGATATTCTCCCTTGATAGGAGCCTTACATGATAGACAGCTTAATTTTTTTCTTACACCTCACACACATTTATTAAAATATAACTCAGTTACGGGAAAGGGCCTTTGGTTTGCACCTTGTTTTCACTATCGGAGCTATAAAGTCTCCTTTATACGACCGAAATCGAGACAACATCTAAAAAGTTCTTTGAGATTTTCTTATCATTCTGTTCCTCTATGATTGTCCCTGTGACAAGACAACCTAATATTGAACCCGAACTATTAGATCAAACACATATTGCCTTGAATCTTTTTGACACTATTCTTAAAACAACCACTACCCAGGTAGAACTTGAATGTTCGTGGGCAACGATTGAAAGGGATGTGAACATCCAGGAACAGTTGGAAGCTAGACAACAACCTAGAAATCATCCCTAGCTTCCCTTGCCGAAGGTTGACATTTCTTCCTTCTCTACCCCTTACTCACTTTCAAATGCCTAGACACTGTACTTCTAAGCCTTAAGTACAGACTCTGGAACAACACCTCTTATGAATTTTTTTATCCCCCTTTGACATCAATGGAAAAGGGTTACTCCCCTTATAATCAACATTTGTTTGTCTGCATGTTGTTTGACCAGAATATGAACTTGGTTAACTCGCCCTGGAATCATGTTCTGCCTGCCATAACTGAATGACTCCCCCTGTCAATATGCTCTCTCTTTTCTTTTGACTACTCTCCCCCTTTGTTTCTGAAATGGTATATCTTCCTGACAAGGTCTCTTCGCCTATTAATTTACTAACTTCTTATCTGAGTTTATTGGGATTTTTGTGTTTAAATAAGTAGTCTTCTTGATACAAATTTTGTAGTCATCAAGTCTTTTTCAAAACTTAATCTAATTACTTTCTTATTCAGTAATCAAAATACTCCTCCTGAGTTTTTACTGACTTTCCTTTGTCAAATCGAACAAGAGTATGAATCTTACTGATATTTTTTAACTGCTTCTTATTCATTTTTTTTTATATTTCACGGGAATATCAATTGAGGAATTATACCAATTGATTGAAATACCCATTTAAACTTCTTTTTGTATTTTCTTTCTTTTGCTAACAACTTATGACATCATCATAATTTAATATTGTCCCATATTCTTCTATAGGTACTTCATTTTGTTGAGATTGATTTATCTCATATTGAATTTCACATTCTTTATTAGGACTTTTACCCATCATGTTCTTATTATTAATTTCTTCATTTTTAGCTGAAATAACATATTTCTTGCTTTCTCCTTCAGATTGTCTTCTCCATATCTTTCTATGAGATATTCTACTTTTTGGATCTTCTCTTTCTGATTGTGTTTTTGGAGATTTGTCATCTCCTTTCTTCTTCCAACTTTTATTAGGATTTTTCATTGACTTGAATGACTTATTCAAATATTGATTTTTTGTATTCTTGCAATTTTGGGATTTGTGCCCAAACCTATCACAGTTGTAGCATCTCATTGTATGACAAAATTTTGTTGTGTGCCCAACAAAATTACATCTCCAACATATAATTGAGTTTTTGGATTTTCTTGTATATCCTTTCTTTAGTTTCTTGCAGTCTATTGCTTTATGGCCAAAGCTATGACAAGAAAAACAATAGCCATTGAAGGTATTTCTATTCTTGATTTTATTTTGATTTGAAGGATCTATCATTTGATTTTCTTCTTGGCTATTACAAATCTTATCAAAGATAGCTGAGCTATTCTAGAAATTAACAATCTTATTTTTCTTTTCATTCATATTTTTGAGATTTACTATTTCTAACTTCAACATGTGACATAATTATTCCTTTTTAGTCGACTGAATTTTAAGGGCTTCTTCCACTTCTTTAGCATGTCCAAGATGGGTATTTAGATTGATGACTATTTCTTTTGTCTCATCCAAGACTTATTTGCATTTAATAGTTTTGTCATATGTCTTTAATTCTTCCATCTCTTTTGTTAGATCAAAAAATTTAGTTTTCAATATTTTGATTTCTTCCTCGTATTCTATCTGAATCCTTTTGAGTTTGATGGCTTCCAATTCAAAAATTTGGCATGATTCTTCCTTTTTAGTTATTTTGATCTTCTGAGCTTCTTCCTTTTTCTTAGCTTCTACAATTTGAGTCATCAGATCTTCATTAGTACTTTCATTAATCTTTTTGAAATTGATGATTTCCAATTCCAACATGTGGTAAGAATTTTCTTTCCTTGTTAACTGGATTTTTAGGTCTTCTTTACTTTCTTTAATTTCCTCAAGTTGAGTGTTTGACTTCTCAACCTCCTTTCTAAGATTCACAACTTTTGATTCCAACTTATGACTTGATTCTTCTTTTTCCTGACTGATTTCATTCTTCAATTTCTCAATCTCCTCTTCTTTTTCTTCCAGCTGAACTCTTTGTTCAAACTTTTCATGGTTAGAATGATCTAACTGTTGAAGTAGAAACATATCCTTTTTTTGGAGTTTCTCCAACTCTTCTAGAGTGCACAGAGTTGTGTACTCAATACTATCAAGAGCCTCCACGAAAACTTTAATATGCATATAATTTCCTAGTTCAGACCGAATCACTCCTATAGCAGTTGCAACATCAGTTTTAAGATTATGTAATCTTTCTTTAGTGATTACTGAGGTATGAATCAATTCCTTAATGAGGTTGTCTTCCTCACTATTGACT
>ML783954.1:145972-157424 GCA_009831015.1 Picea engelmannii | reverse complement strand
AATATCATTTTTCTTTTTTATTCTTTATTCATAATGCTCATGATTTAACTCTCTTTTAATCATGACTGTGTATTGGTTCATTTGTCCTCATGAGTTGATCACAGATATGGATTGACTCATTATATCGTTCCCATGCTTATATTGCATCCTCAGTTTGCCAATAGATCATATTCAATCTTTTACTGATTCTCTGTATTGTTATGGTCTTAATTCTCTGTCAAATTACCCTACCAACCTTGAGTTGTTTAAAGAAATGAAATTTGTATGAGGTGCTTCTTTCAACCCAGTGTTCAAATAACCGTGAGCTCAAAACCATGAGCCTATCCACTTAATTGTTTTCTCCTAGCGCTTTCTTATTCCTCTCATATTCTTCTACGTGGGATCATATTCAAGCGTCTAAGGGATTATTACTTCTTTACCTTATCGCGTGACCAGTGGTAGAACTAGGTTATCCAGTACTTCATCCTTCAGGACTTCGGTCTTTTTCAGTCATTCAATCCTCCCAAAGTATATTTCTCCAAAGTGTGTATACTGTATTCACTATTAGATCATACGGTCAATATTAATCTTTGGTTGAATGGACGATCCTAGCTTATCTAGAGGCTTCAAACAAATTGATGGTCATGACTTAATCTACAGTTGGGTGGACGATTCTCTTTCACTTCGGGACTTCTATATGACCACACACCGTGGCTAGGTGTTAAGCCAAACATGTGCTTAATCACTTATAAAAATCAACGGTCATCTTTTAATTGGACGTTGAGATGGATGTTTGTTATTTACTTCTAAACTTCAGAGATTCGGGACTCTCGAATATTCAAAATCTGAGATAGTTCAATCCCTCTGGAGTGATTACCTACCGAATAAATTCATAAAGTGGTGATGACTACTTGTTGTCGGTTAACACCTCCACTTATGTTATCCTTCCACTATGATTGATCAATGTTTGAGAACACTCCCGAAGTAGATCAAAAGTTAGTGTTACTTTGAGATTTATGCTTACTCTATCCTTCCAATGTACTTGATCAACAATTGAGAATGCTCTCGAATTAGATCAATGATTAACATTACTTCGTGATTCCGACCTTCGACGATTAGATGATAACATAGGCTTGGATATCCCTGAAGTTAGTAATCCCAGAGTGATGTGGTTTGTGACATCACTGTTGACATGGAACTGACTGAGTGGCTGCCACATGTCACTTAGATTCATGAGTTTCATATACCTAAAGTGCCAACTAGACCTTGACACTTTTCACCATCTGATTGCACCACATGTCCTGCTAGCGAGGTCCTACTGTCGTGGATGATCCAACGACCCTCAGTGCTTAGGATATCCTTCCACTTGGATGGTCCAGATTCATTTTGGCCTTCGGGACTTCGGGTTATTATCTTTTTCCCACTTCCCAATTCTCCCGGAGTGAGATTCCCTAGAGAATAAACCTTGAGTAACCTGACTTCATCTAACGATCCTTCTTTAACTCAAGAATATTAACATGATCCAACGGTTGTTGGGAATTTGACTATTCGGGATCTCGGGCCTTTGGGCTTGCTTATCATATACTTCCTCTTTACTTGATCCAACGGTCGGGATATTTTCCGATGTGTTCCTCAGATCAGACGACTGACATTTCTTCATTAATTCAAGATTCATGAATTTTGGTTCAATTCAAAATCCTTTTCACCGAAGTGGTCATTGATGAGGTTGACCAACTATACTCAGCTTTAATCCAGCGACTGAGATATTTCCTGATGCTATATGATGATTTTAATCAGGGACTTCATTCCTTGGCCTTGCTTATCCTATCCTTCCACTTTATTTTGATCGGACGATCAATATTACTCTCAAAAATTTTCTGATATCGAACGACTCATGTCGACTTCGAGACTTCATCTTCGGCTAAAATATTTTTCCTTCAGATAATTTTATATGAAGTAGTCATCTCTGAATTTGACCATTGTTCGTCCTACATGATCTGACGGTTTAAGTCACTCCCGAATATTCAATCATACAATCACGATTCTCTGCTTCTTTACACAGTTTCCCTCTGTGATCCAATGGTTAGATTTACGTCTGACTTCTAGATGAATGACTCCAATTGCTTGATTTTTATAAAGGTTTCCACCTGTAAACATTCTCTTTCTGAAACATGATCTCTTGCGCGACTTCAAAAGAACTATCTCTTCTGAGCTTTGTTAAATGTACGTATAACAAAGATCATCAATCCTTGACAGTGATCAAATATTACATCGATGACATTTACCATACTCTATTTCTCCTGAACTTTAGCCTTGCTACTATGTTGCATTCTCTTTCCATCAATGACCCTTCATTACACATGGACAAACCTTATTGGCCATTCTGACACTAATTCCAACTATATAACTTTGTCCATGATTTATTCATGTTGTATAAAAAAATTCATCACTGATTCATGTTGCCATCAATGACAACACATAACCAACAATGCCAACACCAAGATCTAATGCAATAATGAAGAAATGTTAAATTGATATGTTTTGTTTATATCATCACAAGTATTTTATTAATAAAAAATACATTAGAGTGGTTCTCTTTACTTGACGGGGCCACATCATGTACTTCATCTCCTTGTCTAACTGTATCATCTTGTACAGGATGACCCTCTGCATGATCTAGAGTTGAAACATCACAGATTAAAATTAATACCCTATTTGCAATTAAATATTTTCAATTGTAATTCATACTAAGGTTTTTGTAGCACATTAATACATCCATTACCAGGATGCACAACATGACCTTCATTGGCCAGTCATTCTCCATCTTGGGCATTATATGTATTGTGTCTTTCATGCTTAAAACAAAGAGGCTCAATATTTTATGGAGAAAATTAATAATTAATAGACTCCACAAGTAATCAATCTTAAATAAAATTTGTTGATTTTCGACATTCAAGAACAACTGCAAAGCCGTGCTAGAAGACGAGCCTCAAGTTGTCCTCCGTTGGCATTTCATTGAACCAATTGGCTTGCAATTTTGCATAAGATCATCGATTTATCTTTTATGGTGAAATAAAAACAAAATTATATGCAATTTATTATTTGGATACAATGTTTGAGTTATTGATACTTACAATTTGTGCCACCCGATTGGAATAACCACCATTCCCAAGCTTGTGTTGGCCATGCTTTTCTAGTCTAGCATTTGTTTCCTTTGATGTGTCTGCCAGCCTATGAAAAGTTTGAAATACATTAGATGTTGCAAATTTCATATAAAAATAAAGAGTAATAAACATATAATTACACTGTTCAAAGTATTGCATACCTTCTTATGCTCGATGGTAACTTTCCCTGTTTTCTTAAAGCCCTCTCCCTTCCATCATCCAACAAGGATTTCGACTCCCTTACTGGAATCATTGGAGGGCGTTCATACCTAGGGTTCGTTTCTAGATGAACCCTATATTGGTCCCTCACAATTTTCATATGTTGGTCTGCTTTCTTGAGGACCTTCACTTGGTTGAAGGTCTTAGCACTGAACAACCTAATCAAGCGATTAATGAGCTCATCTTTTAAATTTTTAGTTGTTTCGACAACAAAGAATGTATTTCTTTGTTAATGCAAATTTCGATGCTAATTCAAAAGGATGAATTAGGCATAGATTTGTATGAGGATGTAGAGGCAAAGCAAGGAGAAGGCACGATGGGTGTTCAACACTTTACCCTCTTCCTTTCTGGTGATTCCTCCACATTACCTATCAATTGGGAGCATGGTGGCCATACAAAGATACAAAGAAATTCAAATATAAGGTGGACTACTCCACACTCTTCCCTCACCCTTCTTTGCATTACATGTATTTTGCAAAGCATGAGACACCCTTCTTTTGCATTACACATATTTTGCAAAGCATGAACCATGTGCGGATATGTAGTGGGGAAAAAGAGATAGGTGTTTTTCCCACTATCATTTGTCTTCATACTTCCTTTGTATTCTATACCAATACATAGCCCAAAGCCATGTGCTTTTTCCATATTACAAACTTTGTTAAAAAAACTCAAGAAATCAAAACATAAGAATTCCAAGTAATATTTTACCTTTCTCAAGTTTTGATACAAGTAATATTTTACCTTTCTCAAGTTTTGTTTGATACAAGTAATATTTTACCTTTCTCAAGTTTTGATAAATAGATCTTGGTCAACCAAACCATGATGATCATCATTAATATTTCCATAATATTAAATTTTACATGATATGGTGATATATACATGGTTTTGACGTGAAACTATGTATAACATTAAAGAGCCACCAACCTTCGAAATGTGTCAACAAGCTCTCTAATCCTACGATGTATTTTACATGACTTTGATTTGAATCTAACCATAAGCATCTGTAAACTGCGATCATAAAATAATATATTGGAACGACTATTTTAACAACACAAATTAGAATTCAACCAGATTCCACGGATTCAAATAATGGAAACGACTATTTAAGCAACACAAACTACGACTCCCACCAGATTCCGACGGATTGGGCGAGGCGATCTGAATGGGCCATAGAACCAAAAGCATGCAAGTAAATTAACGACCACATTAAATGCAAGATCGAACAAATATTTTTATATTAAAGTAAATAAAGAAGGGTCGAGCGCCATAGAATTCTTACGCGATCTCGAGTAAGTATATTGGATATGGCCTTCCCACAGATCGAAATACATTATTAAGAAGTTGAGCAAGAATTACATTATTTCACTGCACGCTGCATCATTTCGGAGTTTCATGCATAAAGAAGAAAACATCGACTGAACTAAAATGAACATAGAAATGGAGAGAAGAAGGAGAGAAGAGACTAAGTAGTAGAAAAACAAATCAGTAGCACTCATAGAGTGTGATATTGAGACTAGTTGTGCAGCGGAAGCCCACATAGATAAATTTACAGCACAAACATGAAATCATAGCAAAAACCAAACACACACGGAGACACAGAATTTGCATGGTAAAACCCCAGTGTGAGGGAAACATCCACGATACAATGGAAACAACATTTTATTGCTTAACAAGAGATTACAACCAGCAGCCCGAAGAGGGCTTGAATCCCTTCGCTCACAATCCACCTCTCAATCATACATATTTAAACAACATCTCCATCAGTTATACAAAACTGATTACATTAATTGCTGCCCCTATCTTAGCTGAGTGGTTTCAACAAGAGGCAATAAATCTGTCTTAAATCTCCAAATAGTTGTCAGATTCCTAACAATCTCCACCTTGACAACAATTTACCTAATTCCATGTCATTGTCCATTCATCACCTTCTTGCAAGATAAATATAGATGATACCGATGCTTTTAAAACCGAAGCACCCATTTCATTGTTCCACCTAGATTTATCATGTGACCACTGACAACTCCCTGCAAGTGAAATATTTGATTTTCTCATCGCAAAATTATACATTTTACCAACATACGATACATGAGACATGTAACCCTTTTCTTCCAGATATCTTGGACATAAACCTGAAGAAAGATTCTAAAAGGATTTTACAGGTTTCACGTTAAATTCATACCGAATTTCTGAGTGTCTTTTCCACACACTTATGTTGTGATAACCAAACCTCACCTTTAGTCCTATCTCTATGTATTCCATGCTCAAGATTGTTTTGTTGCTCCGAGACCCTTCATCTCTAACGTCCAAGCCAACCGATCCAACCCGTTGATCATAACCATGTGTGTGCTTGCAACAAGCATATCGTCAACTACTTAATTACCAAGATAGTGAATACCATAGTTATTCCCACTTCTTGTAAATCTGGATCACCATGAAGGAATCAACATCATGTACCATATGCCTAGGTACCATTAGGCCATACAATGAATTACTTGAGATTTGTAAACAACTCTTCTGTTGCGATCATGAGCACCTTTAGTTCTCCACCTCGAACACTGTGTTCAAGACCTTCACCAAAAAACAAATGAAGCTAGCCAAGTGACTGTGACAAAAACTCACCTCCAGGAAAATTTAAATGGAGTCCTAGCTCCACCTTAACATGAACATCTCCTTGACCAAATCCAGCCAAGCTGACAAAGTAAACATTCATTGCTCACCTCCATGCCCATTTATAACGGAGTTACAACTAGCCTTTAAGCAGGCTTTATTACATGCGATTACATAGACATAAAACCACGGGCAATTATCATGACTCGTAACCCACCCCCTATCACTAAAGTCTACGTCTAGACTTAACCGGTTGAAAAACAGGGGTATGCAAGCCAAACAAGGTCTTACAACCATATGCCCAATTACATGGAAATTCAAAATTTTACAACTCCATTAAAATAAATGTTCACATGACAACTACCATTACCATTGCTCCACACAAATCTTTGTTGCCTCTTCACAAATCCTCCACACGATGTTGAAGCGTAGATCTTGTGATAAAAACCCCCTTAAGACCAGTTGTCCCTCCACCTACATCCTGTGCAGCCTCCATGCAGGGGCTCTAAACAAACTTGCGCCTCCTTTTTGATGGTCTTGGCTTTGCCAAAATAGCAAATCGTCGAACTTTCAGTGTCGATCTCCTCCAAGAGCATTATGGGTATCGAACTCTAAAACAACAGAAACCAATCCATGAAACATGACACGGTTCCTCTTTGTTCTCCATGCTCATCCTCTTGCTCATGTTTCCGTGCTCGTTCTCAATGCTGCCACAAGCATCATCCGAGCTCTACCAAATTGATCTCAAATGAAAACCATGCAATATTGTGCAAACTTCATAGACACCTGACCTGTCTCACACTGCACATGCTCATACAATCATGAAGCTCCCTTCTCTTCCAATACACACAAGCACCAACCGAAACCTCACTTTAGGAGTGTAATTATGCAGATCTGAGCCTCTTAACCGTGGAAATCCATTGCCTCTAGTAGATATACCACATCAAGCATAATCATAAGTGGGATCCCTATAAGCATTGTGAGAGCTATATCAAATATCATCCCAGCCTATAGTAGCATCACAATAAGTAATCGAACCTGCATCACTGAAGAGAAACTATGAAGCAAAAGATGGGAAATTGGGAAAGAAAGTCAAGGCAGAGGTAGCAGTTGTAGTAGCTATTGATGCATAAAATAATGCATGGGAAGATGAATGAAGAGACTCTGTCGATAAGCCTGGACTTTCCTTCAATAGATCCAACACTACCCCAACTTTCACATGCCAAGATCTTCCCGTGAACTAATAAGAAAAAAACCGTCACTTCCTTCTCCATTTTGGGTTTTGTAGAGACTCGAGAAAGTCGTTAAGTTGACGGAAAATAATATCCGAAGAGCTCCATGTAGTCTTCAATGGTGGATCAGTCACTTTGGCTCATCGGTTGCCAACTCATCTCAGAAGTTAAAGTGTCAGAGAACTTTGAATTCATCCAGGGTTACCTTCATTGCAATCTTAGTGAGCTCCTTGGAACTGGAAGCTCTAGCAGATTCCGGATATGCTAAGAGACATGAAACACAGATGTTTCAATACAACGTCGTGTTTCACACTGATTCAAAAAACTCCAGTGGCCTCCAATTCCCTCCTGTTCATTCTGACCCAATATTGGAATGCCTTTCCTCAAGCCATCTCGTGGACAAAACGTGATTTATGGGCAGCGATATGAATGTTCACCTATGCCAAAATAGGTTCTAACTCTGCGGCTGTCACCAGATGCATCCAAAAAGGCAGTGCTTCTCTCATACACACCCACATCCTCCGCTCTCTTCCATATGGCTCCACCTTCAATTGTAGTGACAACTCCTCCTTTACAATGGTTTGCACTCCAAAAAAAATGCTCTCATAGAAATCGCCCTCACAACAGCCTCTACATTAAACAACGAGCAGCCTTGCGATTTCACTTTCAACAACAATAGACAAATCATGCCTACTCACAATCATTCACGGGACTATGTGTGTTTTCTGCAACATCAATCACATGAAGTTGATGACCTTTTCCATTCAATCGTGGACGGTCACTTCAAAAAAAAACAACGGATTTAGATTCTCATCATACTGACGCTTCATTCTCCCATTGATCTCGACACCATCAAGCTGCACCTTAAATCTCTAATACCACTTGTTCTGCAGTGGAAGCCCACATAGATAAATTTACAGCACAAACATGAAATCATAACAAAAACCAATCACACATGGAGACACAAAATTTACGTGGTAAAACCCCCAGGATGAGGGAAACAACCACGGGAAAATGGAAACAACATTTTATTTCTTAACAGGAGATTACAACCAGCAGCCCGGAGATGGCTTGAAGCCCTTTCCTCACAATCTGCCTCTCAGACATACATATTTAAACAAAATCTCCATCAGTTATACAAAACTGATTACATTAATTGTTGCCCCTATCTTAGCTGAGTGGTTTCAACAAAAGGCAATAAATCTGCCTTAAATTTTGGTCAGTTAAACCGCCTTATACAAATAGTTGTTAGATTCCTAACAAGACTAAGTAGTATAACACAAAATCAGTAGCACTCATAGAGTGTGATATTCACACAGAGATGGAAGTAAACGTCTCCCTCATACGAATCTGTATTAATGGTGGCGATTCCTGTCACATACCCACTACCTAAATCGGTTTTTTCTGGTCTTCTGCCGAATCAGAAGCCCTAAACATCCATGGAGGACCAGCGTAAGCTGGCTCTTCCTCTCTCTCTTCATTCCCATGTGATCATGGGTCACGATCACAGTTCAAATGATAACAGTACCTCTTTCATATTTCGTGCCTCGCCGCTATAGTGATGTCGAGTCGTTTGACTTGGCAACCGCCGAACCCCAACAGGGCTAGCGATCGGCCAATGGGGCCCTGGAATGCATCCTCAGCCGTAGATCTGAGCGGGCGGACGCTGGACATCCAGATCTGTTCGCTTCTTACCCTAATGCGCGTTCGCGCCCCAACATAAAACTTGCATCTCTTCCTCACATCGGACGGTCGTTACGAACCTTGAGATTTCCCGAAGGAATCTTGTCTGTTCCTCAGGACTCAGACACCTGCTATCGTCTCGTCATTATGGGTCAGGATTTATCAAATCGAAGGCCCGAGTTCTTGTCAATGGAACTCCCGAATCCCTGATCCCCGATTTCCCGAAATGGGTAATCTCTCAACACATCACCTCCTTAAATCAGACGGTCCACAACTGCTCTGGGGTTTCCACCCAGGAAAGCCCCTATCCCTTGTCGCCAGGACTCCCGATCTCACGATTCCCGATTTCCAAAAATGGGGATATTTCACGACGCGTGGCCTCCATCAATCTGACGGCTCAGATCTATCCCGGGGTTTTCACCATGGAGAAATCCCGAACTCTTGTCAACAGGAATCCCGATTCCGCGATTCCCGATTTCCCGAAATGGGAACTCTTACGACACGTGGCCTCTGTCCATCGAATGGCCCAGATCCATCCCGAGATTTCCTCAATGGAAATTCACAATCTCTTATCAACAGGACTCCCGATTTCCCGACTCCCAGTTTCCCGAAGTGGGTGAACTCTTGACACGTGGCCTCCGTTAGACGGACGGTCCAGATCCATCTTGGGATTTACACAATGGAAAGCCCCGATCTCTTGTCAACAGGACTCCCGATTTCCCGACTCCCGGTTTCCTGAAGTGGGTGATCTCTTAACACGTGGCCTCCGTTAGACGGACGGTCCAGATCCATCCCGGGATTTCCATAATGGAAAGCCTCGATCTCTTGTTAACAGGACTCCCGATTTCCCGACTCCCGGTTTCCTGAAATGGGTGATCTCTTGACACGTGGCCTCCATTAGACGGATGGTTCAGATCCATCCCGGGATTTCCACAATGGAAAGCCCCTATACACTAGAGTCTTAACCCTCGGGTAACTCCTTACAGATCCAACGACTGTCGGTTTTTTCAGCCGAGATCTGACGGCTCATAATGGTTCCTACCCATGCATTCTTCCACGACTCCCTGGGCGTGGAAAAGATCCATGGTCCAGATACTCTCATGAACCTTGGGGATCTATGGTCCTAAACTCTTCGCTACCCATGAAGACACAGGAAAACAAAGGGTTAAGGCATTTAACACCCTACTTTCTCCTACTAATCTAACGGTCGTGGGTGACCGCAGATTCCCTGACGAAATCTTGTCCGTTGATTAATACCTATCAGAGTTAAAGTACTCAACACTCCATCTTCTTCCTCTGATCTGACGGTCATGAGTGACCACAGATCTCCCGATGGGATCTCATCCATCAATTTGTTACTTCATCCTTATGTTGTCATCTCGGTTTTCAAGAGGATCGTTCCTCCTCATGCAGGATTACTAAGGCCTTATGCCTTCACAACCGCCTTCCCGGTTCTTGATGGGCTTTTCAAGGAAGGTATTTCTATGGGAAGATTTACTCAAGGTACTACCTGAGGTATATAAGGATGTCGTCCTCCCGAAAACCATATGTGAAGTCTGAATTAGGTCAGTACGCACACAAATAACGAATTCATGAGGACATAAACCATACGTAGTCCTTCCATATAATTATACCACTACTAGAACTGATCAAAACACCATACAGTCATTCTTATAATGAAATCATTCACAGTTTCACAGCTTATGAGCATAATTATCAGAATAAACATATATATATTTCAAGATGCCATAGGCAAAACACTTATCAGAAATAACACCAGGGATCAAGCAACTGCTGAGAGGGGTGCTCGTTTCCACCCAACTGTTGTCTTAGCGACTCCCAACGGATTTACCACTAGCCACCCCCGAGCTGAGACCACGATGTTGTGAGACTATGTCTCCATTTGCTAGTGACCAGGAGCGAAGGTTGCAATCCTTCCTCTCTACTATCACTCACTCTGCGTAATGCCAGAGTTCTCCCCTCGCATCTGCCCCCAATCGCTTCTACCCCACGCCTTATCCTCTTGCAAGGTTGCGTGTGGCACGATTACCCTCACGCTGATCAGGCCTGACGACTCTACGGATGGGAGGTTCACCTCCCATCCCTCATTAAACCATCTACCTACTAGCCTGCGAGACATTTAATTCAGGGCCAGTGAGCCGCTTTTGGTTCTCTGGGCCAGTGGAGTCCAAATACGGTATTAATTCTCGGTGGAAGTTAACACCACCTTTCCAGGTGCCTTCCACCGCCATCATGGTCTCTTTTTCTGCACATCCCCTCTTAGCAGTCCTGCAATATAAATTCATAATGTTATTCACATTTATTGACCTTTTCCTCAAGGTCCATTTACATCACATATTCACATTTATGAGTTTTCCATAGTTCTTGTCCAGTCCAGTTATTTTTACAAACTAGGGGAAACAGGGTGTTACAATTCCCTCCCCCTTAAAAGGAACATCGTCCTCGATGTTCTTATCTACTAACATGAATTTCATGTACAGAAGTAAACAAACTCGGATATGCCTATCTCATGGCATTCTCCATTTCCCATGTAACCTCATCTGGGCC
>ML783954.1:122651-138577 GCA_009831015.1 Picea engelmannii | reverse complement strand
TATCATAAATAACACCAGGGGTCAAGAAACTGCTGAGAGGGGTGCTCGTTTCCACCCAACTGTAGGCTTAGCGACTCCCAACGGATTTACCACTAGCCACCCCCGAGCTGAGACCACGATGTTGTGAGACTGCGTCCCCATTTTCCAGTGACCAGGAGCGAAGGTTGCAATCCTTCCTCTCTGTTATCACTCACTCTACATAATGCCAAAGTTCTCCCCTCGCGTCTGCCCCCAATCGCTTCTACCCCACGCCTTATCCTCTTGCGAGGTTGTGTGTGGCGCGATTACCCTCGAACTGATCAGGCCTGACGGCTCTACGGATGGGAGGTTCACCTCCCATCCCTCATTAAACCATCTACCTACCAGCCTGCGAGACATTTAATTCAGGGCCAGCGAGCCGCTTTGGGTTCTCCAGGCCAGTGGAGTCTAAATACGGTATTAATTCTCGATGGAAGTTAACGCCACCTTTCCAGGCGCCTTCCACCGCCATCGTGGTCTCTTTTTCTTCACATCCCCTATGAGTAGTCCTGCAATATAAATTCATAATGTTATTCACATTTATTGACCTTTTCCTCAAGGTCCATTTACATCACATATTCACATTTATGAGTTTTCCATAGTTCTTGGCCAGTCCAGTTATTTTTACAAACTGGGGGAAACAGGGTGTTACAGTTCCCCTTGTCATTAAGAAATCCCCAGTACCCCCCACTACATATATGTCTCTATACTTAGTAAGGATTGGTTCTGCTCCACCGAATGTAATGGTGCCTTTGTAGTCTGTAGAGTTGAGCACAAATGTGAATCCGAGCGAGGCGCTGAAAGTGTTCTTCATGTCATAGAAATAGAAACCCTAAGCTCTTCCCACTGGAGGGGAGTGGAAATTGTTGTCGAGAGTGATGGGATCATCTAACACTGCCAGATCTCCAAAGTGGATGTATTTTACATAAAGAAGTGTGAGGTTATCCCCGCGGGGAGCACCCACAAGCATAGAAGTAGCATTCATGACATTTTTCCCATTGTAGATTACATCGTGGAAATACAACACCAGATTCCTACAAGGTTGTCGGAGAGGGTGCTTCTGTTGGAGTTACTTCACACACACCTAGGATTTATTTTCCTAAGGTTATTCCTTGTTTATTAGTCATAATTAGTCATTATCCAGTCTCCTATATTTTAGGGGAGAATATTCCACCTGGAGAATATTTTCTTTCAGTTGACACTTCAGTTTGACTAGTTGAGTTGAGTTTAGATGTTGCATTGGTTTTGTCACCATGCAACATTGGAATCATCACCAAGTCATTACTCTTTGTTCAGTCAGTTAACTGAAGACTAGTTGACTAGTTAACTCAGCTAGGTGGCAGTTCACTCCCGTAACTGCCTGAGAGACTAGACTAGGTGGCAGTTTACTCTTATAATTGTTGGTGTGTGGCCACATCAATCTAGACCACCACTATGGATCATTAGTTACTCATTTATTCTATATATATTGTAAATTATTCACTATTTGAGTGTGGAATACGGTTAATGAGAATTCTTCCATTCTTTCTATCTTGCTTCTTCTTTCTCAATTCCTCTCTGCAAATGTGTGTAGTATTTTCTAGCTAGATCTATTTTGTGCAGGTTCAACTCATTTACATAGTATTAGAGCCAACAGACTGCTAAGATGCAAAGTCTTATACCAAATAACCATGGCAATGGAAGTTGAGCCTAATTCTAACGATGAGAAAAATGACTTTCTCAATAGACAAGATATGGCCATAGAAAGTATCGGCATGTCTATTTCTCCTGAACTTTTCCATCAAGTATGTGAAGAATCACAAGGATCAAATCCAAATGAATTATGGACCAGATTGGAGGTTCTATTTGGGAATAAATAATATTGTGAAGATTTCATGCAGTAGGTCAAACAGATAGAGCCATAAGAAGATCAAGCCTCTTATTATGAAGAGTATTTTACAAAAGTATTTGCAGAAATTTGTATTCCATTAATTGAAGATGATGTCTACTCCATTTCATATTTGTTTTCTAAAATTCATGTGGAAGATATATGGCATACATCTCAGGAGTCACATGCAGACACTTTTGCATGCACCATGCATGCATCTCAGGAGTAAAAAAGGGAGCCGTGCACATCAGACGCCATTATGATATTTTCTGTGAAAAAATTGCAGAAACAAATTGCATATTTGAATTCCTCTCGGGAAAATATCCAATTTCAAAAAAAACATCGTCCGAAACGGAGTCCGGAAAGTGAAGTTATGATCGTTTTAAAATCAACAAAATTTCAACATTTCGCTGGAAACGACCGCACGGTTTTCAAAATTTCATCCAAAATTTATTTGGATATTATTCATTACAAGAAGATAAAGTGGATATGTGTGGAAATATCAATGATGCATATACTTCATCATATCTGTTCAGACATCTACATCTTCAAAAACATCTTCAAAGAGCACAAACTTGCACATTTGCGAGGTCTTCTTGGAGTGAAGGACATGGTTTCTTAACAACTGCGTTTTGTTCCTTATCATTTTTTCTTTTATGCATTGTAATTTGAGGGGGGGTTTTGTTCCGATGAGGTTTTCCCTCTTTCCTCATTTAGTGCAGTGTATCTTTTGTATTTGGGTACCTAGCATGGCCTCGTAGCCAGGACCCATTCTTTATTTTCACCATAGTGATGTTCAGGGGGTGTGTTGGAGTTACTTCACACACACCTAGGATTTATTTTTCCTAAGGTTATTCCTTGTTTATTAGTCATAATTAGTCATTATCCAGTCTCCTATATTTTAGGGGAGAATATTCCACCTGGAGAATATTTTCTTTCAGTTGACACTTTAGTTTGACTAGTTGAGTTGAGTTTAGATGTTTCATTGTTTTTGTCACAATGCAACATTGGGATCATCACCAACTCACTACTCTTTGTTCAGTCAGTTAACTAAAGACTAGTTGACTAGTTAACTCAGCTAGGTGGCAGTTCACTCCCGTAACTGCCTGAGAGACTACAGTAGGTGGAAGTTTACTCTAATAACTGTTGGTGTGTGTCCAGATCAATCTAGACCACCATTATGGATCATTAGTTACTCATTTATTCTATATATATTGTAAATTATTCACGCTTTGAGTGAGGAATACGGTTAATGAGAATTCTTCCATTCTTTCTATCTTGCTTCTTCTTTCTCAATTCCTCTCTGCAAATGTGTGTAGTATTTTCTAGCTAGATCTATTCTGTGCAGGTTCAACACATTTACAACTTCTTCCAGCTATGCCCATCAATAGTTTGCAACAACACAATGGAAACTACAAACAATATAAAGCACAAGTGCACAAATCTATTACTCTTGATTTACATTTCCATTTCCATGCTTATAGAAGGTCCCCCAATGCAAAGCTAATGAGAAGTAGCAGGGATCAATTAGCAAGAAAATCTGCCCCAGTGCAGTGAAACGCTTGGGAGTATTTCTCATATAAATGTCTATATATACATAACCATGAAAAAATGAGAAGCAAATAAGATAATACAGAGAAGATGAAATTGGAAAACAGGAATGAGCAGAGCGCATAGCGCTGAGTATATTCATTAAGGGAAAAGATATGAGCTAAATAGGCTCGAGAAAATCAGGAAGATCAAGAAACAAACCAAGAAATCCTAACTAACTCGTACAGCTGGCCAACACAGTTGGCAGTGTATAGTCACATATTGTTGAGGTTACTGATATAATTAACACTCTCTCTTAAAATCAAGAGTTACAAACATCAACACTGATAAAGACTAAGTGTTGCAAAATAAAAATAAATGGATTTACCAAACAAAAAGGAATTCAGAAATAAAAAAGCTTGGCTGGTCTATGTCTCGGCCGGGCTTACGGTACGTAACAACAAAACTAGACTCCATCTTTCACTTGAGTTGGGTTTCTTCTTTCTCTTCTTCCAAACTCTGTATTGTTCTAATCTAGTCATTTTTTTCATTTTGGCATTGATACTGAAGGCTATGTGCTTTGCCTTTTGTATTTGTCGTTGTAACTTCATATTC
Organism: Picea engelmannii; assembly: GCA_009831015.1. Classification (NCBI taxonomy): domain Eukaryota; kingdom Viridiplantae; phylum Streptophyta; class Pinopsida; order Pinales; family Pinaceae; genus Picea; species Picea engelmannii. The sequence goes on along the minus strand of ML783954.1, from coordinate 134,547 downwards.
ATAATTTGATCAGGTTGCTTATGCCTGTTTCTTTCATCTTCGTCTGCAACAAATTTTTATTTGAGAGTGGGATGATGCCAACACTGCAAACTATCATCAATGCCCTTCATAGCTTAGGCTACACAGGTAACAAAATGTTTCCACATTAACTTAGAATAAAATATGATTTCTTCAAAACTCCATTGCATGAAAATGGTTTCACACTGGTCTTCATTGAGATCCTCATCCATGTCTTCATCTTCTTCTTTTCGGCTTCTCACCTGCATACTCAAACAACTTGTCATTCTGATATAAAAAATTATAACAAGAACCATATTGGTTCTCTTCTTTATGTTATTTCTGAGAGTAGTTACCATCATCATCACCATAGATTGGTTGTTCAATCCATTTCACATCTGCATCAACATTATCTTATTCTTCAGTTGCTTCATTGGCAGTCATAAGTGTACTGGTTTGAATGCTTTTGTCATCAAAAATTCTTTCAAGCACTGCTTCTGCAGTCACCAAATCATCCACTTGGTTCTAAATGCCAAGTAGGCTTTTTCCTCCAAACATCAATTCATCAATTTTCTCCTTCTCTGCCATTATTTGAAGGCACTCATCATAAGATAGATTATCATCATCAATTCAATTTCAAGATTTCTTACCTCTGTTTGAAAGAGGCCAATGTCTGCATAATGTTCATAAAAAATTATTGATGTTGATCCTTTGTTTTCATCAACAAACTTTACTGGAAGAATTTCATCAATGCGGGTTGTTGTACTGATAGCTTCACCATCAATTTCTGCAATTTTCTCATGCTCTGCTTCACACACAGATGCACCTTTTTTCTCTTTCTCTAGTATCTCTGCTCCAGGCACAGATGCTCCTTCATTTTGTTCCTCTGGTAGCTCTGCTTCAGAAACAGATGCTCCTTCATTCTTTTCTTCTGTTAGCTCTACTTTAGACATAGATGCTCCTTCATTTTGTTCCTCTGGTAGCTCTGCTTCAGCCAGAGTGGCAACATTCAACAAATGTTTTCTCCCTCTTTCACTATATTTTGTTTCCAGAATACTCCAAACTTCTTTCAATGATGTTGTTGTTGCAACCTTGTGCAACATATTGTCATCCAAGGCTTGTTGGATGATCTACAATGCTAATTCATCCCTTTCCTAATCATGTAGATTATGATAACAATCTACAAAACACAAATAGGTATTCATTCTAACAGACCAAAATTCAAAATTCTTACCATTAAAATGTGGCGGTAATGGTAGATTCATGCTCATGTTGCTCCAAATATCAACAATGTTCCTTTGATCTACTTCTTGTGTGAGCTCCTTAGGTACAACTTGAACCTCTTCATTTATCTTTGCGAAATATTCTTCCATTTATTTGTTGTTCTCTTTCCAGATCTATCTGAGATCTCTTCTCGACTTCTTGAGTCACCTTTGTTGACCCATGAAAATGTTTCTTGGTTGTTAATTCACCAATTTGGTGAAGAACCCCTTCCCTCCTAAGGGCTGCGTGACCTCCCGGTTAGGATCTTCTATTCTGGAGTCGGCAACTCTCTGAAACCTCACTGGTCTCGTCCTGTGTCATCTATAGGTCCTCACGACTCTTGGTGCAAGCTCTACGACACCCACAACCTTCACTTTTGTGCTCTGCGAAAATCTCATAGTTGGCGTTGGTGCCTCCTCTCTTGGTCCCTTCTCAGATGTGACCTTGATGATGACTACATGATTACAGGCTAAGCCCCTTCCCTCTTGTGACCACTTTTATGACCACTCGCCTAACTTAAAAGGCGTTTCACGATTTCTCATATCGGGCCTTTGCGTGCAAGTCTCCCCGACTCTCCCGACTCCTGAAATTTCGATAGGGGCCTAGTGCATGTTAGCCCTCTCTCTGTGTGACCATTGGCGATGACCACATGCTTGAGTGAGAGGCATGTCGTGATTTCACATTTCGCGACTCTGGGAGTGTTGATGCCTTCGTTCCCCCGATAGCCGAAATCATGATGACCCTAGATCGACGGTCTAGATCATTCTTTGATCGATGACTGCGATCAAATCGATGTTTTGTGTTTCATGAATTTGGAAGTGTCCATACCTCCTTCCTCCCGATACCCAAAATTGTGATGGCGTTGGATCGATGATTCAGATCCTTCCTTTGATCAATGATTGTGATCAAATCAGGATTTCATGTTTTGCTACCTTGGAGTCTCCTCGCCTCCGTTTTCTCGATACCCGAAATTGCGATGGCACTGGATCAACGGTCTAGATCTCTCCTCTAATCAACAACTTAGATCAAGTCGCGATTTCGCATTTCGCGAGTTATCAAGACTCAACCTTTGACTCCTTCGAGTCACGAGTCAATGAAACCCTTATCTCTCGCCACGTGTCCTCCTTGACAATGGATGGTCCCGATGATTTCAGAATTTCGTGACCTTGTTCCTCCTATGTGCCTTCAAATCTTTAATGCTAGTGCACTTTACCTTAATTGGATGGCTACAATTTTCTTGCGCTCGGACCAAATGGTTGGGATCCTTCCTCCTCTGCACTTGCTCCTCCTTGTCTGGATGCTGATCAAACGGTCCATATCTTTCCCCCTTGAACTTATGCTTCCTTCATACTTAGAAGAATTTTGAAGGAGTCAAAGGCTTCGACCTTTGTCCTTCCTGCGAGTCTGTTTCTTGGATCTTATTAACACTTATGAAAAGTGTTATTCCTCCTAAGCTTGGTCTCGTGGAGACTTCGACTTCCCATGTTCTCCTTGCGTTTTAGGGATTTTGATAACTCAGATCCTAAGGATTTCTCGGAGAGAAATTCCTCTCGCCCTCCTAGCGTTCTCCTTTTCTGGTTCTTCGACTTCTTGCAAAGTCCCTTCGACACTTAACTAAATCTCAGATCTATGCACTCCTTGCACCAGATATTTACACAAAGTTTTGGGTTCTTGTGGATGATTGTGCATGCCTTGCACCAGTCTCTTTGCACTCCTTGCAAAGGGAAAGTTTTGTATTATCTCTTCTGATTTTCGGAATCGAAACAGATCCCGTTAACGAACTCCTTGCGTTCTGTGTGCACACCTTGCACTACTTCAACATAAGAGAAAGAATTAAAACTTATCCTAACATTCACAGTTCTATTCACTCATAACAAAATTCACTCCTCCACTTATGAAAACACAATAATAGAGAATTGCAAACAATGTTCATACACCATGCATTGGATCAATTTCCCCTATGTTATATTCAAAAGTGAAAATGGATACAACTGAAATAAAAAAAACAACAATTGAGAACTGAATCTCCTACTAACTTGCAGCTAACATCTACCCCGCAGCCAACCTCATTTGGGTGTACAAAACCTCTATTTATCTCAGAGGTTTCTTAGGGTTCCCCTCTAACTACGTGTCTACTCTAAGACTATCCTACAACTATCTTGGATCAGTCACAATCCAGAGCCGTAGTGGAAACTCCCACTTCGCTCATAATCATTCACGCATGTCTCAAATATTTTTTCGTCGCTGATGTTCAGGTGTATTTCAAAATTATGCACTGTAACTGCCAGTGTTGAGAGTCCGAAAGATTCCCATGCACTAAGTGGTCCTGCTCCGCGTGCTTTCCAACGATGCTCCTGCATCATACTCCCCTTGAAAAACAATCATGGACTCCTATCCATGAGCTCCTGTACCGACATTCCATGATTCTGGATAGTAGCTTCATTTTCCCAACTGGCATCTTCTATTGCGTGTCCCTTCAACTTGACTAGATATTCGAAATAAGTATTTCTTCTGGTCTTCTTCCCAATCCTCTGATCAACGATCTTCTCCATCTATGGTTTTTTTGCTATGGGTATTTGTTTTTCCCACTGAATCTTCTCTTGATCTTTAGATCCCTTTGTGTCATCATTCATGTAAGGATACAGGTCTGAAACATTGAATATGGGAGATATTCCCACAACATCTGACAGCTCAATATCATAGGCGTTTTCATCAAACTTCCTTAAGATCTTACATGGTCCAATCTTCTTCATCTTTAATTTGTTATATGTTCCCCTAGGGAACCTCTCTTTCCTAAGATGTGTTAGAACCTAATGTCCTACTTCAAATTGAAGTTATCTGCGATGTTGATCAACTCTATTCTTGTACTCCTAGTTAGAACTCTGTAACTATCCTCTGATATGGCTATGGAGCCTCTGCATTTCTGCAGCAAAATCTTCTGCTCCAACGCTCCTGATCTCACTATGTTCCAAGTCTCTCAACTCAGATACTCCCGTGTGTTTCATTCCATACAATATTTGGAATGGGCTCTTTTCAGTGCTCCTGTTTGGTGAGTCATTGTATGCAAATTCTGCTTGCGGCAGAATCTGATCCCACTGATTATGGTGCTCAGTGACCAGACTCTTCAATAAGTTTCCCAAACTTTTGTTCACCACCTCAGTCTATCCATCTGTTTGAGGATGATAAGCTGAGATGAAGGACAAATCTATCCCCAACTTCTTCCACAGTTTTCTCCAAAAGTGACCAACAAATTTTGTGTCTCTGTCCGAGATAATGCTTCTAGGTAGGCCGTGAAGTATTACAACTTCCTTGAAAAACAAATTTGCAACATGTGTTGCATCGCTGGTCTTCTGGCATGGGATAAAATGTGCCATATTTGAAAATCTATTCACCACCACAAAATCCATGCTTATTGCATCCCAAGGCCTCTATGGTATTGGCAATGGTTGATACAACCCAGTGTTTTGTCTTTTTCCTTTTGCATGTTGGCAGATTCTACATCTATTCACAAAATTTATCACCTATGTTCTCATACCTGGCCAATAGTATGAACTTCTCAACTGTGCAAAATTTTTATCATGGACGAAGTTCAGCCAATCCTCCACTATGCGTTTCCTTCAAAATATTATCCCTCATTGAGCATTTTGGTATGCACAACTAATTTCCTTTGAACAACAATCCCTCTTGAACCATGTACTTTGTCCACTGGCTTCTGTCTCTCAGCACAGGATTTTCACATTCTACATATGCTTCCTTGAAATATGTATCATCACTATACATGTCCTTAATTTGTTTAAACCCTAAGGTCTTCACCTGGAATTCCCGCAGAATCAAACATCTCCTGCTTAATGCATCAAAAACCTTGTTAGCATTCCCAACGATATGTTTTATGACAAAAGTAAAAATTTTCATAAACTCAAATCATTGTGCATGCCTCTGATTCAATTTCTCCTGCCTGGTAATTAATTGTAAATCCTGGTTATCTCTATACATGACAAATTCTTGTGGGACAAGATAATGTCTCCATTTCTTCAAGGCTTGAAATATGGCATAAAACTCCTTGTCATATGTGGAGTATTTTCTCTTGGTCTCATTCAGCTTCTCACTAAAATAGGCAACAGGTCTATTGTCCTGACTCAAAAATGCTCCTATTGCAACTCTACTTGCATTACATCTCACCTGAAATATCTTCTCAAAATTCGGTAAGACTAGAATTGGTCGTTCTGTTATTCTCTCCTTCAGTATATTGAAGCTCCTCTCGGCTTCCTATGTCCATTTAAAAGACTTATGCTTCTTCTTCACAGTATCCATCATTGGTGCACAAATTCCACTGAACTCTCTGATGAACTTCCTATAGAAGCTTGCTAATCCATGGAAGCTCCTTAGTTCAAACATACTCCTTATTGACGACCATTCTTTGATTTCTTTCACCTTCTCTGGATCCATCTTTAGTTCATTTGAAGAGATCACAAAACACAAGTAAATGAGTTATGTCTTCATAAAGGAGGACTTCTTCAGATTTATCAACAAATTCTCCTATTGTAGCCTCCTCATCACTAATGTCAGGTGCCTCAAATTCTCCTCTTTAGTCCTACTGAAGATCAATATATCATCCAGATACACAAACACAAACTTGCCAATGAAATATTTCAGTATTTTATTCATCATCCTCATAAAAGTACTCGGGGCATTTGTTAAGAAAAATGGCATAACAAGCCACTCATACAAACCTTCATTTGTCTTAAAGGTTGTCTTTCACTCATCACCTTATCTCATCCTAATATGGTGATATCCACTTTTTAAATCTATTTTAGAAAAAAAATTTGCTCCACTTAAATAGTCCATTAAATCATCCATTCTTGGTAAATGGAATCTATACCTGATTGTGATCTTGTTAATGGCTCTTGAGTCTGTATACATTCTTCGTCCTCCATATTTCTTTGGACTCAACACAATTGGTACTGCACATGGACTCAAGCTTTCCCTGACCAAACCCTTGTCTAAAAATTCCTGGACTTGGTTCTTCACCTCCTCATTCTCTCGAGGTGTCAGTCTGTATGTTGTTTTGTTTGGTAGAATTTCTCCTGGTATCAAGTCAATATGATGGCTGATACTTATGATAGGTGGCAATGAGTTTGGTAGCTCATCGACCACTATGTTAGCGAAATTTTCCAGCAATTCCTTAACCTCTTCAGGCAAATCATCCATCGAAGTACTTGTAAGGATAACTCTGGGTTTCCTCACCACAACGAACTACATCTCATGTTCTTCCTTGACTTCTTTCAGAAGTTCCTTCCCACTCATGAGAAGTATGCTTGTGTTGGCTTCCTCCTTCACGTTATTCTCCTCTATTGACAACAACATCTGTGTTCTACCATTATTCTCTGGGGTGTATGTATTTTTCCTCCCATTATGAATGACATTCCTGTCAAATTTCCATGGTCTTCCCAGCAAAATATGGCATACATCCATGGGAATTATATCGCATAGAATTTCATCTCTATATCCTCCTATCTTAAATTCAACTAGGCATTGTTTAGTAACCATTACCTGGTGTCCATTTTGCAACCATGAGACTTTGTATGGATTTGTATGTGCAGTCGTCTTCAACTCCAATTTCTCCACCATCTCCGTGGATACTAAGTTTTCAGTGCTCCCACTGTCAATTATCACCTTGCATACTCTGTCTTTAGTCTTGCAAGCTATTCTAAAGAGACTAATCCTCTGCACTGGCCTTTCAACTTCTGCCTCTGGTTTTAAGAGAAATTTCCTCAACATCAGGGATCTTCCATCCTCTTCTCCTTTTGCTTCAACATATCTTCTCTGTGCTTCTAAAATGTGAGCTTCACCTCATCCTTCTTTCTTTTTCTCGGGACATTCCCAAGACATGTGACCTCTTCATAGTCGAAATGTTTGTCCATGGATATTATCCAATCCAGCAGCTCCTCATCATCTAAATTGCCTTCATACATTGGGACCTCTATCTTGGCTCTGCCTCCCAATCTGGAAACTTCTCTCAACAAGCGTTCTTCAGCAACATTCTCTCCTGCAGCTTCTTCAACAACATTATCACCCACAACTTCCCCACTCTCTGCATCACTGATGTCTCCCATATCAGGTGCTCTTCTCTACGCTACCTCCATCACCTCTAATATTGCACGAAGTTCTTGCATATCCATTTCTACAACTCGATTGGCTAAAGGTTGATCTCCTTGTCTCCTTGGAGGAATTGTGTTGACTGTCTATCACACACAAAGAGTACTACAACTACGAGTTCTTTTGTCTCCTCTCCTTTTCCTATTGTCTGCAAGAAAAACTTCTACTCTGATACCACTTAGTGCATACCCCCTTCCCTCCTAAGGGCTCTACGACCTCTTGGTTAGTATCTTTGATTCTGGAGTCGACGACTCTTTGAAACCTCACTAGTCTCATCCTGTGTCAAGTATAGGTCCTCAGGACTCCTGGTGTAGGCTCTACGACACCTGCAACCTTCACTTTTTCCCTCTCCGAAAATCTTAGAGTTGGCATTGGGGACTCCTCTCTTGGCCCCTTCTCAGATGTGACCTTGATGATGACCATGCGATTGCGGGATAAGCTCCTTCCCTCTTGTGACCACGGTTATGACCACTCGCCTAACTCAAAAGGTGTTTCACAATTTCGCGTATCGGGCCTTTGCGTGCGAGTCTCCCTGACTCTCCTGACTCCCGAAATCCTGACAGGGGCCTAATGTGTGCTAGTCCTCTCTCTCCGTGACCCCTGGCGATGACCACGCACTTGAGTGAGAGGCGCGTCGTGATTTCACGTTTTGCGACTCTGGGAGTGTTGCTACCTCTGTTCCCCCGATAGCCTAAATCATGATGACCCTAGATCGACTGTCTAGATCATTCTTTGATTGATGGCTGCGATCAAATTGGTGTTTTGCGTTTTGCGACTTTGAAGTCTTCGTATTTCCGTCCTCCCAATACCCGAAATTGCGGTGGCGTTGGATCAACGATTCAGATCCTTCCTTTGATCAATGACTGTGATCAAATTGAGATTTCGCGTTTCCTGACTTTGGAGTCTCCTCACCTTCGTTCTCTTGATACTCAAAATTGCGATGGCATTGGATCAACAGTCCAGATCTCTCCTCTGATCAACATCTCAGATCAAGTCGCGATTTTGTGTTTCGCGAGTTCTCACGACTCAACCTTTGACTCCTTCGAGTCATGAGTAAACGAAACTCTGATCTCTCACCACATGTCCTCCTTGACGATGGACGGTCCGGATGATTTCATAATTTCTTGACCTTGTCCCTCTTGTGTGCTTTCAAAGCTTTAATGCTAGTGCACTTTACCTTGATTGGACGGCTATGATTCTCTTGTGCTCAGACTGAATAGTTTGGATCCTTCCTCGTCTACACTTTCTCCTCATTGTTTGGACACTGATCAGATGGTCCAGATCTTTGCCCCATGAACTTACGCTTTCTTCATACTTAGAATATTTTCGAAGGATTCAAAGGCTTCGACCTTTGTCCTTCCCACGAGTCTATTTCTTGGATCTCCTTAACAATTATGAAAAGTGTTATTCCTCCTGAGCTTGGTCTCATGGAGACTTCGAATTCCCACGTGATCTTTGTGTTTCAGGGATTTCGATAACTCAGATCCTAAGGATTTCTCAGAGATAAATTCCTCTCACCCTCCTGGTGTTCTCCTTTTCTAGTTCTTCGACTTCTTGCAAATTCCCTTCGACACTTAGCCGAATCTCAGATCTGTGCACTCCTTGCATAGATCTTTACACAAGGTTTTGGGTTCTTGCAGATGACTGTACACACCTTGTACCAGTCTCTTTCCATTCCTTGCAAAGGGAAAGTTTCGTATTCTCTTCTAAGTTTCAGAATCGAAACAGATCTCGTTAACGCATTCCTTGTGTTCTGTGTGCACACCTTTCACTACTTCAACATAAGAAAAACAATTGAAACTTATCCTAACATTCACAATTTCATTCGCTCATAATGAAATTCACTCCTCCACTCATGAAAACACAATAACAGAGAATTGCAAACAATGTTCATACACCATGAATTGGATCAATTTTCCCTCTGTTATATTCAAAAGTGAAAATGGCTACAATTGAAATAAAAAAAAGAAAAACTGAGAATTGAATCTCCTACTAACTTGCAGCTAACATCTACCCTGCAGCCAACCTCATTTGGGCATACAAAACCTCTATTTATCTCAGAGGGATCTTAGGGTTCCCCCCTAACTACGTGTCTACTCTAAGACTATCCTATGGCTATCTTGGATTAGTCGCAATCCAGAGCCTGAGTGGAAACTCCCACTTCGCTCGTAATCATTCACACGTGCCTCAAAGATTTTTCTGGCGCTGAAGTTCAGGCATATTTCAAAATTATGCGCTGTAACTGTCGGCATTGAGAGTATGAAAGATTCCCATGCACTGAGTGGTCCTGCTCCGCGTGCTTTCCAGTGATGCTCCTGCATCACAATTCGATCAAACTTGTGGATTGACTATTCTATCTCGTCACAATGATACAACTTGATGCAAACAAACAACAAAATTCGAGCTCTAGCCTCGTTTTAAAAATTAGATCTACAGGAAATTTTGTTGTTTCCTGGTATGGATCTTGTTGGATCTGATTATCCGAGCATAAGATATTGTGAGGAATTTTCATTCTTTACATGTTTCCTGCGTGTAAAACTAGGTCTGTGAAATCCTGTGTGTGACTTCGGGCTGAAAACACGGGGTAGACCACTTCTTTAGCTTTGATCTGGCTGGATCTGACTATTCAAGCTCAAGATCTACAGAGCCAGAGCTCCGAGCTCTGTTCTTTAGCAACTGTAGCCCCTCTAATGGAGGAATCGGGCTATCTGAGTTTAATTGATAGCCCAAAAAAATAAATTGCAGTTCATCTTCTCATGTGAACGGGGGATGAGAACAAGGCACTTCGGGCTTTCAGGCTTCAGGCATTAAGACACGTGAATGTATCAGTTCCTTCGAATAGTCGAATTGTCGAATAAAGGATTTGTTGCAAAGATCAACGATCCTTATTGATTTGAGATTAATGATCCTCAGTTATTTCAGGAATTCAGTCCTTCGAGGCTCCGAACAATATTCCTTTATTAACTCGCAATCCATCGAACTTGCGGACCTCCGAGCAAGGAAAGATATCGACGGTCTCAATTGCTCATCGATATCTACAACTTAGAATTATTTCGGGAGTTCGGGCTTCAGAGATATTTCATCGCTCGCAATAACAATACTCACAAAGTGTCGAGGCGAGGAATTATCCATAGAGGTTTAGATCCAACGATCCTTAGGCCTCTGTAAACGAATGGCCAAGATCTTCTTTGGAACTCCGGCGTTCGGGAGTTTCCGAAAGCTAATACGTGCTGACCTACGGAGTGAGAATCTCTGAAGTGCGAGATCTTCCTCCATGTGGCCTCTTGATTGGACGACTAAGATTAACTTCGGAACTTCGGGAAGATCTCACTCTGCAAAACCTTCCAAAGTGCTAAGTCTCCGAAGTGTGAGATCTGGTGCCACGTGTCCTCGATGATGGATGGTCTAGATGAAATTTGGGCTTTGGGCCTTCAGGAGTTCTGGCTTCTTGAATTTGTCTTCCTTCCGAAGTGATTATCGTCAAAGTGTAGGATCTCTCCTACCACGTTTCCACTTGGATCAACGAACTGGATCTAGTCTGGCTCTTCAAAGCTTTGGGCCTTCGGGAGTCCTTTACTCCTTAGCTTCTTCTTTCTTCCTCCTAGAGAACGAGATCGCCTGACGCGTGTCACTAGTTTGAAGATCAACGACCACGAGTGATTGCAGAGACTCAACTCGCTCACTCTTTAATTTCCTTCCCGATCTCCGCAAAGCGAAGATGCTCGTCCGAGGTGGGATTGATATCCACCGTTGATCTGTTGATCTAGAAAGATAAACGATACTGAGCGATTGCGAGCTCACAACTTTCTCACACTTTAATTTTCTTCTTGATCCCTACAATGCAAAGATGCGCATTCATAGCACCATCGATATTCGTCGTTGATCTGTTGATCTATCAAGAGCAACAATCCTAAGAGATAACGAGCTCACAACTTGCACAAACTTTAATTTGCTTCCCGATCCCCGCAATGCGTCCCCACCGTCGATCTCTCTTTGATGAGATCTGACGGTCGTGGCTTAATCTTTGCTTGATCTGATGGCTGATCTTGATCACTGTTATCCACATTTTTGGTTATCGAGATGATATTATGATTATGTCATGATAATGGAAGATCAAACTCTTCATTAAGAATTTTTTCCTGAAGAAGGTTACACTTGTCATTTTCTCAAAATCATATTTTGAAAATAGTTCGCAGGCTGCATATATACTCTCCTGCGAGAATCCTTCATTCCTGCAGGCTGCATTCATCTTGACTGCGAACTTCTCGCACTGTGTCAATGGTTAGAGTGCGAACATGTTTCTAAAGGAGGAAAATAGATAAGTTCTCGATCCTTCCAGAAGGGTGAGTTGGAGTTCGAATGGTTGGCAAGATACTGACTTTCCAGATATCTTGGGATTATTCCCTATCCAAGTAACTAATCAATCTTCTCCTATATATTGAGGAGATAGCTCATGGAAATGGTTAGAAGAAGAAGATAA
>ML783954.1:75321-105510 GCA_009831015.1 Picea engelmannii | reverse complement strand
GTAGCTTCGTCACATAAGCGTCTATATCTGCTTGAGTAAGCATTAATTACAGGAAGAGCATGTAGTCAATTTTGATACAAACTCTAGTCGACACATCCATTGCACAGTCCACTCCACTGATTGAAGGGTTGAAGTTTAACATCTGATCCTCAACCCTATCGTTAAGAAATCATCCTTTTACATTATACTATAGATTTTATCACTAAGAACTGCCATTTTCACGATTGGCCAATTTGAAGCAAATTGCAAAATATCCTGTATTGAAGTTTAGTCCATGATTTAACCTCTAGCGAGTTGTTGAATGGGATGGAATTTGCAAGAGCAATATTTTACTACTTACTCCAAGATTATCTCATCATTGATTTGCTAGTCTTCTGTGGGCAGTGCTCCGATGTGGAAAGCTAATTGGATGGCTTTGCTGAAATCGTATAATACTCACGACCTGTTTGAATAATCAAAAGTCAAGACTGATACTTTCAACGAAATGAAACAAACAAAACTATCGTCACAGTTTGATTACTGGAATCCTTTGTGTGGATTGGTGGAGCGAAGAAAATTAGCCATGAATCCTGTTTGATTACTGGAATATTTTTTGTGTATGATCGTACTGGAATATTTTGTGTATCTCATAGAAAATGAAGTACCCACTGCAACAGATTGAACCGGAAATAATGTCTGCTTACTTGGCATAATATAAAAGTTCCCAGAAATTTTGGATAATCCTTAGCCACTGAAACAGGGAGAACACTATTGAAGGAAGGCGACCAATATGGAAGGAAGAGATAAGTACTGACCGAATGAATGTGGAATACGACTTCCATCAAATCCATTGAAATGTGGAGAATGGCATCAGCTTGGGATCTCCTCAGGGTTATGATAGTACATTTTTAATATGATAAAAAGTCCTGAGGGTTATATTTCCTTTCAGGAAAACAATTTTCAAGTCATTAAAATATGTCCGAGTATATGCATGAACGTCACTTCATGCACAGGAGCAGAAAATGCTTCAATATGAGAATAGATTTTTAACATGATAAAAAGTCCCGAGGGTTATGTTTCCTTTCAGGAAAACGATTTTCAACTCATTAAAATATGTCTGAAAATATGCATGAACGTCACTTCATGCACAAGAACCAGAAGATGCTTAAATATGAGAATACAATTTTAATTTTAATATGATAAAAAGTCTTGAGGGTTAATCTTCCTTTCAGGAAAATAATTTTCAACTCATTAAAATATGTCTGAAAGTATACATGAATGTTAAGGTTAATTGTAATGATTGGCTAGAGTACTAATCAAAGCAAGGAGGCTGAATGTATGCGTAGGGTAAGGAATGCCGACATGATTATTGTTCCGTGTTAATGGTTCGTCAATTGAAAATATGGAGAGCAGAGCAGACAGATACACAAAATGATAGTTTGTATTCTACAAATTACACATAAATACATCACACTTAAATAAGTGTTGTGAGATCCAACTTATTCCACTCTTGGAGGGAGAGGTTGAGAGAATCTCTCAAAATCCTCTAACAAACTCAATCCAATCCCTAAACTCTAGTAGTGACATTAATTAGGCATTATCTCTAACACCCCCCCCCGTTAATGCCTACATTACAAAACTTCACAAATTACATAACGGAAAATGTTACAACACTTCGTCTTGCATGATCCTCATCAATGCATATACCCACTATGACACCTCTTCTTTGAGCTTTCCTTTCAACTCATTTAAAGTATAAATGTTTCAAATCATCATTCATGCACTTGTACGATTGGCAATTTTGACAATCTCGGCTCACTGAGGCTTCCATGAGAAAATATGTCAATTATTGATGCATTCTATGAACATGCCTCCATCTGTTGGATTTATTCTTTCGGCTATCCGTCGGTGTCTAGAAGAGCAGTTTGGATATGGAATGTTCTCAACATTCAAGTATAGAAGGTGACTTCGAATAAGATCAATTGTTCTTGAAATCGGGGCTGCCAGCTTATATCAAGATACAAGAGTTCCTATTTTACATAAACATTTACATAAAAAACTTTAAACATTAACACACATAAAAAAACTTTGAGCACACCACCCCCTTTTTTTTTTCTAAAATAGTTTGAGAGATGACTCTCACAATTCTTCATCAGTCTCTGGTTCTGGTAAGTCATCCAAGTTGATAATGTTTGCAGTTTCTTTGCCATTCAGAAGATGCCTAGCATGAGTTCTACAATTCCAGGCTATATGTCCAATCTTGTGACAATAGAAACATTCTGTTGAACCCTTGTTTCTTCTCATCTTACCTTTTGAAAATAGTACAATTTCATAATGACCACCTATATCCGAATCTTCAGAATATGTCCTTTTTTCTTCAGATAATAATGATCCTGCCATTCCTTCCAATGATTGTGAGGGTAATTGTCTTAATGTGAATACAACATTGCTATATTTAGAAGATAGGCTATTCAATAGAATTTCTTTAGCATCTTTTGGATCTACCTCGGTACCTGTGTCAGCTAATTGCTTAAAGAGAGACATTAACTCGTTTATACGAGTAGAGAGACGGGTCTCATCATGCATTTTGAGACTAAAATGTTGCAACTTTAAATAAAAATTTGCATTCATTTCCTTTTCCCCAAATAATTTACTTAATTGCTCCCAAATTACTTTAGATAATTTTTCCAAATCAATCAAATGCAATTGCATGTCTCAAAGAGCCAAACCAATAATAGCTTTAGCCATTTCTTCCTTCTTTTCCCATTCAACCAGAAGTTTGGGATCACTAGGATTTTTTTCAGTGCCTTTTACTATGCTTCACACACCTCTATTCATTAGATGCATTTGAATTTTAACTTTCCATGTATGGAAATTGAAACCATTAAACTTCTCCATAGGTATAGAATCCATTTTACCTCACAAAAGATTTTCCTTGCAGCAATCGTGTTTCCACGGTTCAGATGTCGATGCATAGGTTTATTGTACAATGATGCAGATCGATTCTAATGTAGCAAATGCATCCTTTTCTTTTCATTCCAAACTTTCAAAATTTTCCCTTAAAAACAACATTTTTATTGTTTTTTTCTCCTAGTTTCTCCATTCAAATAGCCAAATCTGATGCAAATCACTTAACAATAGGTCAACAACTGTGATGCTCGTGACTTGAAAATAATATGCATTTTCTTTGATTATCCAATCATTTTCTGATATTACAAAATCTCCAAAACAAAGAGAAGCTTATGTAGGATTAAAATCAAAATAGAATGTGAATTGTAACTTTTTCATCAAACACTTTCAAAACCCCATCTCAAATCGCTTACTAGATTCTGGATCTACGGCCCACGACTATGTTTGAAACTATACTTCCCAGGTATTTCTTATTCCTGATTAAGCAGCATCACGGACTCAACGCACAACTCATTCTTTCGAATCAGAGTGGCAACTCATTCTTTGGAGGTGACAGTAGAGTATACAAATACAACAGAATAGTAGGATCACATCCTTAGCATCGGATCTGTGCAACTCCTTTACCTCAGTGGCTCTAATACCAAATTGAAAATATGGAGAGAAACCATTGCAGAGAGATACACAAAATCATAGTTTGTATTCCACACATTACACAAAAATACATCACACTTAAATATGTGTTGTGAGATCCAACTTATTCCACTCTTAGAGGCAAAGGTTGAGAGAATCTCTCAACATCCTCCGACAAGCCCAATCCAATTCCTAAACTCTAGTAGTGACATTAATTAGGCATTATCTCTAACACGCTCATGCACATAGACACAAATGTTTCAATTTATTCATTATGTACAGTTTGGTCAAGTCATTGTGTAGTGTAGTTGGGCTATAACTCATTGGATTTGAAGGCTTTAGTCTCTTTCAAATATTTAATCCATCACTTCACCATTATATATATATATATATATATATAGAGAGAGAGAGAGAGAGAGAGAGAGAGAGAGAGAGAGAGAGAGAATGGTAAGGGTTTCTTGTATTAATGGCTTTTACTCCCATAAATTTTAATGGAAGTTTATAACTAAGGATTTATACTTTCCCATAAACATAGGTTTATAACTATGGGTTTCTACTATGTCATAAATTTGAATGAGTATTTATCATTGTGATGATTTGAATTTTGAAGTGTTTTTACTATAGGGTATCTAAACATATATTCCAAAACTGCAACTTGTTAAGGGGAGGCCTAGCAAAGTCACTCTAGAGAGTCTTTATGGACATATAAAATCAATAGAGAAAATGAGAACAGAGAGAGAAGTGAAACTCCAAACTTAGTTAGACACAATGCTTGATAACAAATTTAGATTGTTAGAAAACGATATTCACACACAAAATAGAATATTAGGGTTTGAGACTCGCTTACATAAAATGGATGCTAGAATACAAGAAATGGAAAAAAAATAATAATCAACCCAAAAAGGAGAGGTTGAAGGAAATATCAACATGAGATATAGGATTAAAGAGCTAGAAGAAAAATTAACAATTTGACCCTAATTAGTTTCGAAAATAAATTGGATATCAAACCCATCAAAGAGGAAATGAATAAGCTAAGTTAATCAAATTGGATCATGAGCCTAACAAAAGAACAATGAACCTCATAATTTTTGGTATAAAAGAACATTGAGATGAGGACATGTTAGGTCATGAGCGTAACAAAAGAGACATGAACCTCATAATTTTTGGTATAAAAAAACATCAAGATGAGGACATGCTAGGTTGATCAGTGTCAAAGTAAGTTGGAATGACCATATATATGACATACTTAGTACATCTCCAAGCGTAAAAGGGTTGGGAATATTTATAAATGAAGACCTCATTCCAAGCTTAAAATGGTTAGGAATATTTATAAATGAAAACCTCATTCGAGAAGACCGAGTTGAATTAAAAAGAAAGCTCAAAAAGTAAAAGAAGCCATGAAGAAAGACAAATGGACAATAATTAGAAACTAAAAAACTATTATTAGGATAGAGACGAATCATAATAATAAATAAAAATTTGGAACACATTAATCATCATCATCATTTTATCTTAACAATAACTTACCTAAACCACTTATAACTAAGAGAAACAATATCTTTGAATTAAATATAATATTAACATTTGCCTTTTTATATATATATATATATATATATATATATCCGCTAAGTGTTGGGTTTAAAAAGCCGTACTTTGTACTTCCTTTGAAACCCATGAGCCTATGCTCCATAGCTGCACGCCCACATACTCTTTATAATAAAAAAGGGTCATATCTCCTTCTTAATTGTAATAATAAGAATCATATCTCCATCTTCTTTTTATGATAAAAATATATTTTTATTATTATAATAGTCTTATGATGGAAATGGAGAAGTGATGAACCCCATTAGACTGCGCGCACACATACTATTTATAATAAAATATAATAACAAAATCATATCTATATCTATTTATTTGTTATAGTAAATACAATCTATAACCGAAAATAAAAGGTAAGTGTCAATATAACCCATAAGCTTGGCACTTACCTACAATGTATATTTGTTCTCTTAGTTTTATCTACTCACGTAAGTTAGTCATATCCCAACTAGACCCTCGTGTCCACCATCGTATTTTTCTCCATATAGTTTTCTTAACAAAGTTTGAGCATCATTTCCTCTCTTGGTAAGTTCATTGAGGATGCATCATGAAAAACCAAGGATTGGGTTTGGAATTTAAAAACTGAACATTAAAATCAAATGATGGTTTTGACCATTTCAATAGTCATTATCTCAGTTTTAATGAAGATGTGATGGACAATTTTCCTGACAAATTTCATCCCCGGTAAGGATGACTTAAACTTGTACTTAGCACTTGAGCGAGGAGGTATTATGTAATAAAAAAATGAAGGGTGGTATGAACTTATACATTTGCTAATCAAAGACCCTTAGATTTGATGGTTCAAGTCGATGTTTAAGTTCATTTTTTGTATTCTTGTACATTTGGTAATCAAATATTCTTAGATTTGATTGTTAGAGTCAATGTGTATGTTTTTTTAATGTATTCTTGTACATTTTGTAATCAAAGACCCTTAAATTTGATGGTTAGAGTTTCATTTTTATGTATTGTTGAAGAATTTATGGAAGGAAGTAGAAGTGCAAAATACACTAATGAGAAAAGCATGTGAAAAAATTAAATAAACACAATTGTAGTAATAAACAACATATAAACAATGAACATACAACCATTAGATAATGATTTCATGGGGAATACCCCACACTCTAAAGTACGCTCAAAGTATTATTTAGCAACTAAATAGTTACAATACATTACAGACACTTTGTTCTCTCAACAAGAATGTTCAACAATAGCATAAGGATTTCAGAGAAATTTCAACAACATAACAATAAGCTAAAACTCACTCTTTGTTTTCCTTGAACCCTAGCATTCAATAAATAGGCATAACAAAGCTATAAACCATTTATGGTTTTCCAATTCTACATGCTAGAAACCACTAGCGATTAATTGGCCATCTGCAACTACTTAACATTTATTCCTTGCCACTACTCAACATTTATTCCGTTCACTACTAAATATGACCAAATTTGCCACGCTTTTTTGTTGCTATTGCGACACTTATTCGTTACACTTGTCACGAAATCAGGCTTTATTTTTCATGGATCGTTTTTCGTCGTCATATCCACAAAGAAGAACTCATCATGGCAATATCCACGAAAAATGACTGCCACGTTCTGGATTCGTTTGCATTCCTGAATAATTTTGTTTCATCTATATAGTGACAAACATCCATCTATATAGTGACAAAAATCTATCTATATAGCGACAAACATACTTGGCAATGCAGTATTTTTATTTTTTTTTACAAATTTCTGTCTATATAGCGACAAACATCTGTGGTGAAACACAAATTATAAGCATTTGTTGCCGTACATTTTATTTTTATTTTTTACAAATATTCGTCTATAAAGCGACAAACATCTGTCTATATAGTGACAAACATTCGTGGAAAAACACAAATGATAAGTTTTTGTTGCCATGAGAATGCTATACTTGACACGTTTTTTCGTCGCTATAGCGACGAGGACTGTAGATTTAAAAAAAAAATTGCATGCATGGTGGTGGAATTTAATTTGGAAGTTGAATAGCCATTTAAAATCTAGAATATTCTTATGGTAGGCTCTATCCAATAAATTAACTACTTGGGACAACTATGGGAAGAGATCATGGGAGGGTCCTCGTAGTACAACCTTTGTCAAAATAATGATGAGTCAATTGATTCACTCTAACCCTTGTTTAAAAAAAGTGTCTGTGAAGCTATGAAATTATAAAATGGAAATGCAAAGTGGTAAGGAGAGACCATCTTAGATTGTTTTAAAGGTTGGTGCATGAATAAAAAAAATTTAGAACATAAGGTTCTACCTTGTACATTGGCCCGAAAAATCTAGTTAGTTAGGAATGAAACAATATTCCAAGGAAAATAAATGCTTACTATTTAAGTAAATAACCAAATAAGATGTGCTTATGGAAGAATTTGAAATCCCATGAAGGTTAAATCTCCCATAATATCAAAAATATGAATATTGATTTTTCAAAGTCCCAAAAATACTTTGATGGAGCAAGTTAAGACACCCTGAGCATTTGTTGATTAGATGGCATTTTATTCTTTTCTAAAAATCATCCTAAAACCTTTATGATATTATTGCCAAGAATTTGTTTTCTCTTTTCATCTTCCTACTGTGATATTCTACCTCATTTCTAGTTGTTTTGACTAAGTAATTTATTTCTTTAACAATGCAAATTTCAATACTAATTCAAAAGGATGAATTAGGCATGGAGTTGTATGAGGATGTATAAGCAGAGCAAGGAGAAGGCACGATGGATGTTCCACACTTCACCCTCTTCCTTTTTCTCCACATTACATATCAATTGGGAGCACGGTATCCAGACAGAGACAGAAATTAAAAGATGAGGTGGACTACTCCACACTCTTCCCTCACCCTTCTTTGCATTACATGTGTTTTTCAAAGCATGAACCACCCTTCTTTTGCATTACATATGTTTTGCAATGCATGAACCGTGTGGGGATGTGGAGTGAATAGGTGTTTTGCCCACTATCGTTTTCCTTCATACTTCCTTTGTATTCTATACCAATACATAGCGCAAAGCCATGTACTTTCTCCATATTACAAACTTTGTTGAAAAAACCCTTTAAATCGAGCACACTTAACCTAAGACATAAATACTCATTGAGACTAAATACACATAATCCTCCACAACCTATGTTAATGTCTTTCTAGTCACATTGTAGAACACTTCTTCAAAATTATGGAAGGGATATTAAGCTACGAGGATGTGACTGCAAAATAAGTAAAATATTATAAAAAATTAACTATTTAGAATATTTTAATACATCAATGAACGCTAGACCAAAGTGAGAAAAGCCATGAGAGACTATCCTATCGAAACACACATTCTCATAAACAGTAATTTAGAATGTGGAAGGTGCATATACATCTAAATAAATTAAATAGTAAAATAACTATGGTTTCTTATTAAAAAAATAGCATTAATAAAATAAAATTATTAATTATTAATTATTATTTTTATAATATAATTTATGTGTTGTGTTTTTTTGACATTTAAAAGGTTAAAGAAAAAAAGTGTTTTTTTAAGTATTTTTCTTAAACTTTAATTAAATTAGATTTAGATTTCAAAATATTTTTCACAATATCTATTTTTTTAGTCTTCTAAATCATCAAAACCATAGTGATATTAAAATACTTTTTCTAATATTTTTAGAACGTCAAAATAATATTCTAAATAAATTTAAGTAATCTTTCAACTTTATTAAAGTCCATAAATCAACCTTGATCAAGTTAACCATCATCATCACATTTCCATAATATATCGTTTTATTTTTATAATAAAACTTAAAGGACATTAAAATTCCCATGATATATACATGGTTTTAACATGAAACTATGGTTTTGTTATTTAGATTCTTGAACTATTGTAATGATCTAATCACAAAATTTGTACAGGAGATAAATGGCACTCAACAATCTCTTTATTCCTGCAATTTATTTCACATGACGTAATCTCCAGTAAGTATACTGGATATGGCTGGCCTTCCCACAGATCGAAATACATTATTAAGAAGCTGAGTAAGAACTACATTATTTCACTGCACGCTACAGCATTTCGGAGTTTCATGCATAAAGAAGAAAACACCGACTCAACTAAAATGAACATAGAAATGGAGAGCAGAAGGAGAGAAGAGACTAAGCAGTAGAAAACAAAATCAGTAGTAAACAATATTTGGGAGTATTGCTCAATTAGAAGTAGCAGGGCTCAAATACCAAGAAAATCTGCCCCAGTGCAGTGCAACGCTGGGGAGTATTGCTCATATAAATCTCTATATAGACACAACCAAGCAGTGGTCCCTTAGTATCAGTGCATATTTGAATTAAAAAATAGCTTCGTCAGATAAGCTTCTATATCTGCTTGAGTAAGCAATAATTACAGGAAGAGCATGTAGTCAATTTTGATACAAACTCTAGTCCACATATCCATTGCACAGTCCACTGATTGAAGGGTTGAAGTTTAACATCCTATCCTCAACCCTATCGTTAAGAAATCATTATTTTACATTATATTATAAATTCTATCACTAAGAACTGCCATTTTCACCATTGGCCAACTTGAACAACTTGAAGCAAATTGCAAAATATCCTGTATTGAAGTTTAGTCCATGATTTAACCTCTAGCCAGTTGTTGAATGGGATGGAATTTGCAATATCAATATTTTACTCCAAGTTTGTCTCATCATTGATTTTCTAGTCTTATGTGGTCATTGATCCGATGTGGAAAGCTAATTGGATGGCTTTGCTGAAATCGACCTGTTTGAATAATCAATAGTCAAGATTGATACTTTCAACGAAATGAAACAAACACAGCTATCGTCACAGTTTGATTAATGGAATCCTTTGTGTGGGTTGGTGGAGCGAAGAAAATTAGCCATGAATCCTGTTTGATTACTGGAATATTTTTTTGTGTATGATCGTACTGGAATATTTTGTGTATCTCATAGAAAATGAAGTACCCACTGCAGCAGATTGAACCAGAAATAATGTATGCTTACTTGGCATAATATAAAAGTTTCCAGAAATTTTGGATAATCCTTCGGATCCACTGAAACAAGAAGGACACCATTGAAGGAAGGCGGCCGATATGGAAGGAAGAGATAAGTATTGATCGAATGAATGTGAATGTGGTTGGGATTTGGTGACAACTTAATTTTTAGAATGATGGATTTGAATCTTATTATTCTGCTTTGGTTGCAATTAAATAGACCAAGTTAGAATATGGATAGGGATTGCATTTAATAATCAGTTTCTTGTAAATGTATATAAATACATGTAAGCCCGTAGAGGCACAGAGAGACACAGTGAGAACTTACTAGTATGTTGTAATCTCCATGATCTAAATAATAAGACAGTCGATGTCTATGCTTGGTGGATGTAGCCCAATGTTTGGGTGAACCACGTGAAATCTCTTATAATTTGTGTGTGATTGTTAATTATCATATGTGAATTGTGTTTTCCGCATTGAAAATTCTAACAAGTGGTATCAAAGCTATTGCGTTGGAGATCCATGAGATGAAATCCGTGGTGCAAAAAGATGAATTGAGTAAGCAGAGTGAGCAACAGGTCATCAACGCTCTCTAAATAGTATTAGAGGTGCGTCGACGCACTCACACTTATGAAATTAAAAAATTTGTGTATCACACAACCATATCACACCACAGAGCGCCAACGCTCTCCATACACACTCAAGGAACACTAACGCCCCCATGAACCATAAGGGAGTGTTGAACTTGGAAACTAGCGCTCCCCGACCCATTATGAAGGAGCGTCGATCTCTTTAAAACATTCGTATGATTTTTCAAGAAGATAAATTTAAGGTAGGGTTTTGTTTTTATGAAAGTGGAAAGGGACGATAAGATATAGTATTTAAAGGAGTACTTTTTTTAATGTGAGGTGGATCTCACGTGGATGTTATGTTGAAGTGGATATAAAAGATTTTATGGAATATATATAAAAAAAAAAATCTAACCTTTTGTGGTTATTATTTAACTTTATTTATTAAGGATCCACATTTAATCTTATTTATAATTCTTCTACATTTAAAAAGATTTTTATAAGCAGTGGATATTGGGAGATTTTTTGTGCTAATGGATAAAATGCGGAGTTCGAAGTTTGAAGTTGAAAAGTTTAGCGGTAAAAGAAACTCCGAGTTTTGGAAGCTCAAGATGCGGGATTTACTGGTGCAACAAGGATTGCAAAAAGCATCGGCAGACCAATCAAAGAAACCAATAGCAATGACGAATGAGGAATGGGAAGATCTGAATGCAAAATCTCTTAGTACCATTCGTTTATGTCTGGCAAATGATGTTCTGTTTAATATCGTAGGAAAGGATACAACATCAAGCTTATGGAACAAGTTGGAAAGTCTATATATGACGAAGTCCTCGATGAGTAGGATCTACTTGAAGAGACAATTGTACAGTTTGTGGATGAAAGAAGGTACACAAGTTGTTGACCATTTAAATACCTTCAATACCCTTATAGTTCAATTGACTAGTATGGAAGTTAAATTCGAAGATGAAGATAAGGCTATTACACTATTGTGTTCGTTGCCTGAGTCTTGGGATAATCTAGTCACCTCTATTAGCTTTAGCTCAACAGATGTTTTAGATTATGAATCTGATCCGGGTGGATATCGGTGGCCACCCACCTTCTCCAACTGGCCCAAAACACGTTTCTGACAATTTTGGTAATTTACTATTTTTAGCAGTTTTTAACTTTCGGGGCCATTTTGAGGCCCTAAACAATGTTTTTTGAAACAATGGGGAGAAACATGAATCATAGAACATGTTTCTCATCCAAACGTTGTAGTTCTCGGATAGATCTTTCCAACGAGCTATCATACGCCTAAAACGGAGATCGTATGCAAAAGTTACGACCCCACGAAGTTGATGCACCAACTTACCCAAACGGGGCCCACATGACTTTTGGTGCTTCATCTCCTAGAGTTAGGTTTTTGGATATCTAGGGTTTTTGGAATTCCTGCTTATTGTAAAAAAAGGCCTTCGGAGCCTCATTGTAATTATCTTCTTGCGAATGCGAGTAGTCGTCACATCTCTTCTCAGAGATAAGCTACCACCATTCTAACGAGTCTTTCACTCTGTACTTTTACAGTCTCTGTACATTTATTTCATTAATAGAAATCGTGTATTACTGTATATCTATGACTCTTGTTATATTTCCTCTATATCTTTGTTATATTGTTGTCTCTCTTGCAATATATCTGAATATTTTTGTGTTATATCTCCGCTCTCATTTCATGCCGAAAATAATCCGGATCAGTGGTATCAGAATAGGTTGCTCTTGATCGTTTTTAGTGCATGTCCCCGACGAGGTCTGAGTATAGCAAGTTGGGTCTCGATCTTGTCTCTCTTGAGGACAATCTCTCTCACACACCCAAGAAACCCTCAATGGTGGAAGAAAATAAAAACGATGGAGCAGACGATCCTATCAGTATATTGCTTGAGCAAGCTCTCACGCGACGGAGGGACGAAATGATGGAGAATTTTTCCCACATCCTTCAACGCCTGTCGATAGCATCATGCGCATCTTCATCAAGCGACCACTTTGGAGGCACCTCGCCTTTCAAGGTACATGTTAATTTTGATATCCCCGTATTTGAAGGTCAAATAGATGCAGATGCCCTAGATAAATGGTTAAATCTACTAGAAGGTTATTTCTCTGTTCATAATTTTTCAGACAAGAAAAAGATCACCTTCGCACTCCTTAAGGCTCTCCCCCATGTCAAACATTGGTGGGAAACTTACTGGGAGAAAAGTTCCACAGAGGAGTCTTGAATATATGGGGCCGAGCCCACTTGGGATTTTTTTGTGGATGCGGTAAAGGAACAGTACTACCCTATTGGCAACTATGAGGACCAATACATGAGATGGACCACACTGCGGCAAGAGAGGGGCCAATCATTTTCGAAGCTCACTAATAGCTTCCATACCTTGTGCACCAAGCTGGGTATCAAAGACTCCGAACGACATTTGGTTCTGAAATACCGTGGGGCTCTACACAGATACATCCAAACTGAAATGGATTTCCTAGACATCTCATCACTCAGTGTTGCCTATCGTTATGCTGTTAAAATCGAGTAGAAATTTAAGCACCAGAACAAAACAGGAGTTTGGGTCTGCAAATCCACAACAACCAAAGTATGACAAAGACAACCCTAACAAACAGTCTCCCGAAAACTAGTCCAAGCCACAGGAAAAGAAGGGTCACGGGAAGACAAAGGACACTGAAAAATGGTGTGATTTCCACAAAATCCCCTGGCACAACACCGATGAATGTCACTCAAAAAATTCATTGGTGGCCGATATCAAAGACAAGGAGCCGAACACTGATTCAGAATCTGATTCTGAAAATACTGGTAAAAGATAGATCATCGACACAGACCCCACTGCTATTGTCATGACCACAGCAATTCAACCAGAAGAACCAACAGATCCAGAAGAGGGGGAGCACCTTTTTCATTCACAGATGTGTGTGAAGGGGACCCCACTACATTTTATTGTTGATAGCAGAATCCAGAAGAACCTCATCTCAGCAGAGGTCTTCAAACCATTGGGATTGTCGACAAAACCACACCCGCAACCATACAACATCGGGTGGCTTCGTCAAGGACGAGATCTTCGTGTCAGCCAACAGTGTCGATTGTCATACGACATCCAACCCTTCAAGGATGAGGTATTATGTGATGTTGCCCCACTGAATGTCTGTGATGTTCTCTTCGGCCAACCATATATGTGGAAACGCCATGCTATCTATGAGTCTCGACCCTGTAGTGTCATTATTACTCTGGGGGGTCATCTCTACAGGATACCAGAGGTAGTTCCAACTACTACCCCACCTAAACAGTGCCACAAGGTAGTATCTCATACTACAAAATTCATCTTCTGCACAATCTGTTCAAAAATGGAACAAAAGAATACTACAACCACCATAGCTTCACCCCAAGCACCTTCTATCCAACAGAAGCAGGTCGACAAGGTTGCAACAAAGCATAAAGATTTTTTATGCACACAATCATCTAAAATAGCCAAACTGGTTAAAAAGGTCCAAACCTTCCAACCAAAGGTCCGTGATAGCCTTCAACAAGCTAAGCAATGCCACTTCTCCAACAAGGCAAGCAGATCACCAAGATTCAGATTCAGCAATCGCTTTCCCCTCTCCCCCGGGAACTCAACACAATGGAGACTGTTATCGCTCAGTTTGTAGGGTAGGTTTAGTAGCTTGGAGGTAAGACTCAAATTGGCGTAATAGGAGCTTCCCCACCCACTGTCACCTCGATGGAGAGCTCTTTCTATTCAGGGTGGCTAATCCCAAGGGAGTCATCCCTAGTAATCTGGGGTGCTGAAAAGGCAAAGATCAAGGTTTCAAGGTTCAAAAGGTCAAAGTAGGTTTTTCCCCTTCACAAATTACTTGCCAAAAGAGACAGTCAAAGATGAAGGTATTCCACTTAAAAGGGCACCTGTTTGCGAGACAAGGCAAATAAAACTGAAATGTGCATGCAGTGGTTAGTACTTCAATTGCTAATGACTATCATCAATACATATGAGCAATGATAAATGTAATTATTGATGAAGTCAATGATTTCAAACAAAGATAATGGATTATATTACTTCTTCAACAACTACAAAAAATGTACTTTCATTCAGTGTACAAAATCAATCCTTATGTTCTCACAATGCATTAAATATGTTCATATATAAATATTGTTGTTGTGTCACTATACAATTTAAGGGTGACGTCAACCCTAATCTATGTTAGTTTAGGTAGACAATGAGAAGAACGTTTTGCTAATTAATATTATGAAAATGATCAACGACTCAAAGTCTATCAATGGATGACAATGCCACAATGTTTTAAGCCAAACAAGAGTTCAAAATAGGCATGACGTCATCTTAAGGTTAGGGTTAGGTTAGTTGGACGTTTTGCTAATTAAACCAATGAAATTACTCAACACTTGTATGTCTATCAATAGATGACTCAGCCACAACTTTTATGCTAAGCAAAGTTTAAAAAAGAGGCAAGACATCATTAGCTAGTTAGGGTTAGTATGACGCTAGGGTTAGTTAGGGTTTCAATTTAAGATAAATTTGAAAGATTGTTTGAACACCATAGACTCAACGTTGCAATTTTAGACTAGTGCCTTGGGTAAATGGAGTCAAAGAGAGAGAGGCTAAAGGCTTGGAAAGATTTAAACATAAGGACGTGAGAGTTAGGCTTAATGGTGATGCAATGGCGGGGCCACCAAGTCAAAACCCTAAGGGGAGGAGGCTCATTCTGGTGTAGCTTAAGCTAGGCCTCATGCTCCTTCCTCTTTCCTTAAGACTCTTTGGCAAAAATGGCTAGCTCTGAAATATAAATCTAGGGCTGAAAAGTGTTGTAGAGCCAAGGCTCTTCAAACCCTAAAGGTCAAAACCCTAGGTGTAAACTTAATTAGGCCTAGGACGTCTTCCTTCTTCAACTTATATTCCAAATCTAACTCATAAAAAAGAAGAACTAGTGTAGCAATGGCTAGGCTATATCCTTCTTAATCAAATAGCTAATCAAACTTTTATCATGGGGACATAAAGCAAGGACCTACTTGTGTTCTTACTCCCTAGGGTTTCAATGATTAAGCATAAAAATAACAATGTAACTATACATGTAAGAATTTTAAACTACAACCATTCAATCAAGAAGTTTTGTATGAGAAAAACACTTACAAATCAATGATGAGCTTATCAAACCCTAGTTGTAACACCTTCCAATGATAAAAACACCATATGCATGCCAAAGATAATCCTTCCAAGTGTAGCGCCTCAACTCCAAGAGCCAATAATAAGACAAAAGACTAAAAGTATCACTCTGACAAGAGAGCAAGTTGTGTTCTTTCCAAAATGAGGCTCAAAGTCCTCAATTTATATCATCCAAATGACCTTAAATTACAAAATAGGTCATTACAAACAACCGACAAGGCTGACTTAACAATATTACATTATTTGTCACATTAAATGCTAAAATGTCAAAGTAAGAGCTAAAAAGGGAGACGTCGGGCCCCTTTGAGGGAGACGTTGGCCCTTTTTGGCCATCATCAGCATCCAGAAGGAAAAGCATTGGCCCCTCTAGGGCTCTTGCAGGCTGCCACACGTGCCAAATGGTCCAAGCACACTGCCACATCCTCCAGAAAACGTCCAGCCTACCCCTGGTGGCGTCCTGTCCATCAAATCCATCATCTCATCTGCAGGGGGTGATCCCCCCTAGGTCGATCTCTGCCAAAGTGTCCTAGTGAGGGCGTCCTTCTGTCTTCTTCATGCAAAGGCTCATCATGACATTGTCCTGCCTCTGCCATCCTAGCAACCATCTGATGGGCTCTTTAGCCCCATGGAGGTCCGAGCTAATCATCTCCCCATGTGTACCGGTCCTCTAGTACCTGTCTGCCTGGTATGGTCCTGCACATGAAAGACTACGCCCTCCATGGGCTCATCAGTCCTAGAGATCATAGCATTGTAAATCATATCTCATCATTAAAGTTATCAAATATATGCATGAAATCCCTAACATATCATCTAAGAGCTCAAAGATATTACACAGATCTACTATACAGAGCTAAGGAAACCGACAGAACAACCTATTAGGCCAATACCCACAAGAGATGGAAAGTTTCCTCAGAAGATCATTCAAGCCATGTTTTATGAGTTGATATGGTTTTTAGGGATGTCCAGTCATAGTAAGACCAAGGGAAGGTGTTGTTTGTGGGTGCCTTTGTAGGAGGCGAGCTGTACCCATCATGGATGCAATTTTCCCAAGCCCTTTATTGCCTTCATTTTTCTTTTATTCCTTTTCTTTCTTTTTTACTTCAAGGTCTGACCAGAGGACGCTGCCTTGGCTTGGTGGCCAGAGATGACAGTGTTATCCACTGGTATCTTTGCATAAATGATAAGGTTGGCTCATGATGAGACCCTCTTTCCTTTGGCCATGAAACCAAAGGTCACTGCCCTGGCTTGGTGACCAGATAGTGGCAATGTCATGCTACTAAATACCTATGAACATAATGGGTCAGCTCGTGATGATACCTCCCATCCTCTTGGTTAGGTCTTGTTTTTTTATCATTTTTCTTAGGGTCCCTTAGTTTCTTATCGAGAGGCTTTTTATTTCCTTCTCGGGGATCCCCTAGGCGAAGCATCTCTAGGTTTTATTTCCTATGGCTTTTATCTTTTACCAGCTGCTTTTACCCCCTGGGCCTTTATCCCCATCTTCCCCCAAGACAAGATGTAACCCTCAAAGGTCATCCTAATGGCCATACTAGGGGAATGGGATGGATGAGAGGGGTATAATATGTAAATATAATAAAATGGTGGGAGCGGACGATGGCTCTGCAAATCCCCCTTGGTGGCCAACCAAAACCCATGAATATTAGCTTGCTAAGTTACCCAATCAATCACCCCAACAATGGTCAAGTCGATTAGTGTAAGATCCAAGCAGTCATCATAAATTAAAGGAACCTAATGCATATATAAGAAGGTTATAACAATCAAATATGACACATACCATGATACCTCGGACCAATTACCTCATGGAGCAAGAGTCCCCTCTGATGCAGGCCCAGGTCGGTGGTGATGGAAACTGCTACTACTGACAGGAAAAGTCTGACGAAGAAGAAGAAAGATGGACCCTCTAGGGCCATTCTCAAGTCAATCCTTCTCTCGGTACTCCATGTTTGGGACCATGTGGGCCTCGAGACATGATCTCCTAGTTATCCCTAGATATCGGGGATAACAACTGGCTCCAACTCGGGGACATGTGCTAACTGTAGAGTGCATGAGAACCTCAACAATCTCTGGCATAGACATGTATACCTGCTCACACTTGACAAGAAAGCATCAGCGACAAAAGGTGGGGTGGTATTTCCACCCCGCAAAATAATATAAGCATATACATGAAATAAAACAAACAAGATGCATATATAAAGGAAAAAACAATAAATGCATATGGTATAATACATGGAAGTGCATACCTACTCATACTTACCTGTATAATCATGTCCCACCACCCTGGTGGGGTTTCAGGAGGCGTCCGATGATGGGTAATGGGCGCCTTCTTCCTTCTAAGGTGGACAAATAATAGGAGTCATCTACTGATTCCATTCCGACCTTGAAGGGTCCGAGCCATGATTGTATACTTCCCTTTGCATTACTAGGCTCTCCTTTATGAATGTCCCACATCCACACTAACTCTCCCTTCTTGTATTTTCGAATCTTTCATTTCTCATTTCCTTGAAGAACCCTGGTGTATTGCACTAAGGGAGGTGGGTGGGATTCTGGAGTAAAGGTTTCTTTTTGGGACGGATGTATCTGAACATCATCTTCATTCTTTGGCCTTTTCAGTATTTTGACCGTCCCTGCTTCTTTATTTTGAAATTGGTCCAGAAGTTGTTGGTATTCTTCTTTCTTGGGCCACTCAATCTGGTCAAAGTCTTCTTCCGTAGTAAAGGGCATATCTTCTGGAGAGTATTCTTGAAGAGTTTGTATCACATCTTTTTGTGGTTCATTCTCAACAGGGGCAACATCATGTACATGAGTTCTAGTCAGTG
The DNA here is from genome assembly GCA_009831015.1 of Picea engelmannii. Classification (NCBI taxonomy): domain Eukaryota; kingdom Viridiplantae; phylum Streptophyta; class Pinopsida; order Pinales; family Pinaceae; genus Picea; species Picea engelmannii. Next base: position 86,799 of record ML783954.1, on the reverse strand, counting down.
GTACGTTGAGTAATCGTCCAGTTGTCCCATCCTTCAAAGGTTATCGCGGAAAAGTGAGATCCATTTCAAGGGACCCGCCTATCATTGCACCAAACTCTCTAAACAAGAGCATTCCCCACACATCCGGGAAATCAACAACTATAATGTCTATGTGAACTATCTTCTCAAGCAATTCTTTCAGTCACACTTCGATGTTTTCAATTACACCATGTGTGGGTATAGCCTTGGATTCAAATCCACAAACATTTATGTAACGTCTGGTTACCTTTAGGCCCATCTGCTGCATGACTTTGAGAGACATCATATTTGCACCAGCACCTGTATCTAACATGCAGTTGTTGAGATATTTATTATTCATTGCAAGACTCATGAAGAAAGGAGGATTCTCACTGTAGTGGATCCTGAAATGATTTGCTTGTAGCATAATTGGGGGGTCCTCAGGCTCAGTCGTTACTGAAAATAAGTTGTTGAAGCGTTCTTTAATGCACGGGATCTTAATGGCTTCTTTTCAGAGGAACATTCACATGCATTTTCGCCAAATCTCCTTCAAGGTCAAAATCGAGAGTAATCTTATCAGCTTTGGGCTTCTTAGGAGGAGGAACTTCAGAAGATTGGCTTGGGTTCCTTCTTCGATACACTTGGACTTCCTACTTCTTTAGTTTCTCTCGTGATTCTTGATCCAAGTTGTTTATTATTGCTAACCTTTCTGCTTGTGCTGCTTCCTTCAGGGCTTGTTGATGTTCTTCATCAGTGATGTTTATTTGAGGGTAGTCTGAAAAGCATTCAAAGTTGTTGACTTGTTGTTGGTCAGCATTATAAGGACACTCATTCTCCCAATGTGCTTCACTGCACTCTAGACACCAGGGATTCTCATCCACAGCATTTACAGAGGCCAAAGTATTTGGGACTTCATTTTCATTCTTTGGTTTGTAATTTTGATTTCCCTTTTGAAATGGCCCTTTGAAAGGAGGTCTAAGTGCCTGGGTCTAGGACTTTTCAAGTCTCATGATCCGGTTCATCATTTCCTCTTGATTCTTCATGATGCTAACTACTAAAGCTTGTAGCTTACCAATACTGGTGCACAGATCCGAAGTAGGCTCAGCATTGTGTACCATCTTCTGCTTAACATCTATCTTCCCCCTAGGGTTGGAAAAAGGCTCAATATTGGATGACAGAATATTCCCTTCAATATTTGTTGCAAGTTCTTGGGCTTCTTGAATGGATTGAGGATTTTTGTCTCTGAGGAGATACCCTAGCTGGCCATTGAAAGATCTAGTATAAATGTGTATGAGATAATCATCTTTCGGTTGATGGCTTGGGGGAATTTGTTGGAGTGCGGCTTCAAATATGGTATGAAACTCCCTTATGAATTCATTTTCACGTTTGGCAATCCCATATAACCGGGTAAGCAACATGTTTGGGTCTTCCTTGATGCTCCACCTTATAAGGAAGATTTCTTCAAGTCTATCCATGGTCTTAATGCTTCCATCAGGTAGGCTAAGATACCAACGTCTTGCGGAATCATAAAGGGTAGCAGAGAAAAGCTTCATGACCAAGTATTCAGCGTCATCAGCAATTGGGTGAAGCTAAAAAAATGCCCAGAAACTACTCATGTGTTCTTCGGCACTAGTAGCATCAGTGCCGGTAAACTTAGGCAACCACTTCTCATACTTAGGTGGCATTTTCCTAGGGTAACCAGGTATGGCTGACATGTCCAACGGTCTAAACAAGGTAGATGACCATTGTCTCTGATTGTTGACTGGGTTAGTAGTACCGGTCTGAGAGGTAGACATGTTTAAAGGAAGTCTCTTTCCAAAAAGTGACTTGACAAAAGGTGCATTAGCAGGAGGCTTCCTTCTAAAAGCTAGAGGAGGGTTATTGAACCTCCTTTTGGTTTGTGGAGTGGCTAGATAGTTTCCCTGAAACTACCAAAGAATAGGGGGAAAAGGTAGTGGAGTCGCCAGGTAAGCTTGTAAGAAACGTTTCAAAGGCAAGGCTTACCAAAGGTTTGTCGTTGAGGAAGGTTGACTCAGTGTTCCTCGACAATAGCGACAAAATGTTATCGCTGAGTTTGTAGGGTAGGTTTAGTAGCTTGGAGGTAAGACTCAAACTGGCGTAACAGGAGCTTCCCCACCCACTGTCATCTCGATGGAGAGCTCTTTCTATTCAGGGTGGCTAATCCCAAGGGAGACGTCCCTAGTAATCTGGGGTGCTGAAAAGGAAAAGATCAAGGGTTCAAGGTTCAAAAGGTCAAAGTAGGTTATTCCCCTTCACAGATTACTTGCCAAAAGAGATAGTCAAAGATGAAGGTATTCCACTTAAAAGGGCACCTGTTTGCGAGACAAGGCAACTAAAACTGAAATGTGCATGCAGTGGTTAGTACTTCAATTGCTAATGACTATCATCAATACATATGAGCAATGATAAATGTAATTATTGACGAAGTCAATGATTGCAAACAAAGATAATGGCTTATATTACTTCTTCAACAACTACAAAAAAGGTACTTGCATTCAATGTACAAAATCAATCCTTATGTTCTCACAATGCATTAAATATGCTCATATATAAATATTGTTGTTGTGTCACTATACAATTTAAGGGTGACGTCAGCCCTAATCTATGTTAGTTTAGGTAGACAATGAGAAGAACGTTTTGCTAATTAAGCTTATGAAAATGATCAACGACTCAAAGTCTATCAATGGATGACAATGCCACAATGTTTTAAGCCAAACAAGAGTTCAAAATAGGCATGACGTCATCTTAAGGTTAGGGTTAGGTTAGCTGGACATTTTGCTAATTAAACCAATGAAATTACTCAACACTTGTATGTCTATCAATAGATGACTCAGCCACAACTTTTATGCTAATAAAAGTTTAAAAAAGAGGCAAGACATCATCATCTAGTTAGGGTTAGTATGACGCTAGGGTTAGTTAGGGTTTCAATTTAAGAGAAATTTGAAAGATTGTTTGAACACCATAGACTCAACGTTGCAATTTTAGACTAGTGCCTTGGGTAAATGGAGTGAAAGAGAGAGAGGCTAAAGGCTTGGAAATATTTAAACCTAAGGACGAGAGAGTTAGGCTTAATGGTGCTGCAATGGCAGGGCCACCAAGTCAAAACCCTAAGGGGAGGACGCTCATTCCGGTGTAGCTTAAGCTAGGCCTCATGCTCCTCCCTCTTTCCTTAAGACTCTTTGGCAAAAACGACTAGCTTTGCAATATAAATCTAGGGCTGAAAAGTGTTGTAGAGCCAAGGCTCTTCAAACCCTAAAGGTCAAAACCCTAGGTGTAAACTTAATTAGGCCTAGGACATCTTCCTTCTTCAACTTACATTCCAAATCTAACTCAGAAAAAAGAAGAACTAGTGTAGCAATGGCTAGGCTATATCCTTCTTAATCAAATGGTTAATCAAGATTTTATCATGGGGACATAAAGCAAGGACCTACTTGTGTTCTTGCTCCCTAGGGTTTCAATGATTAAGCATAAAAATAACAATGTAACTATACATGTAAGAATTTTAAACTACAACCATTCAATCAAGAAGTTTTGTATGAGAAAAACACTTACAAATCAATGATGAGCTTATCAAACCCTAGTTGTAACACCTTCCAATGATAAAAACACCATATGCATGCCAAAGATAATCCTTCCAAGTGTAGCGCCTCAACTCCAAGAGCCAATAACAAGACAAAAGACTAAAAGTATCACTCTGACAAGAGAGCAAGTTGTGTTCTTTCCAAAATGAGGCTCAACATCCTCAATTTATATCATCCAAATGACTTTAAATTACAAAATAGGTCATTACAAATAGCCGACAAGGCTAACTTAACAATATTTCATTATTTGTCACATTAAATGCTAAAATTTCAAAGTAAGAGCTAAAAAGGGAGATGTCAGGCCCCTTTGAGGGAGACATTGGCCCTTTTTGGGCATCATCAGCATCTAGAAGGCAAAACGTTGGACCCTCTAGGGCTCCTGCAGGCTACCACACATGCCAAATGGTCCAAGCACACTGCCACATCCTCCAGAAAATGTCCAGCCTGCCCCTGGTGGCGTCCTGTCCATCAAAGCCATCATCTCATCTGCAGGGGGTGATCCCCCCTAGGTCGATCTCTGCCAAAGTGTCCTGGTGAGGGCATCCTTCTATCTTCTTCATGAAAGGGCTCATCATGATGTTGTCCTACCTCTGCCATCCTAGCAACCATCTGATGGGATCTTCATCCCCATGGAGGTCCGAGCTAATCATCTCCCCATGTGTACCGGTCCTCTAGTACCTGTCTGTCGGGTATGGTCCTGCACATCAAAGACTACGCCCTCGATGGGCTCATCAGTCCTAGAGATCATAGCAATGTAAATCATATCTCATCATTAAATTTATCAAATATATGCATGAAATCCCGAACATATCATCTAAGAGCTCAAAGATAACACAGATCTACTATACAGAGCTAAGGAAACCGACAGAACAACCTATTGGGCCAATACCCACAAGAGATGGAAAGTTTCCTCAGAAGATCATTCAAGCCATGTTTTATGAGGTGATATGGTTTTTAGGGATGTCCAGTCATAGTAAGTCCAAGGGCAGGTGTTGTCTGTGGGTGCCTTTGTAGGAGGCGAGTTGTACCCATCATGGATGCAATTGTTCCAAGCCCTTTATTGCCTTCATTTTTCTTTTATTTCTTTTCTTTCTTTTTTACTTCAAGGTCTGACCAGAGGACACTGCCTTGGCTTGGTGGCCAGATCTGATAGCATTACCCACTGGTATCTTCACAGAAATGATAAGGCTGGCTCGCGATGAGACCCCCTTTCCTTTGGCTATGCAACCAAAGGTCACTGCCCTGGCTTGGTGACTAGATAGTGGCATTGTCATACTGCTAAATACCTATGAAAATAATGGGTTGGCTCATGATGAGACCTCCCATCCTCTTGGTTAGGTCTTGTTTTTTTATCATTTTTCTTAGGGTCCCTTAGTTTCTTATTGAGAGGCTTTTTATTTCCTTCTCGAGGATCCCCTAGGCGAAACATCTCTAGGTTTTATTTCCTATGGATTTTATCTTTTACCAGCTACTTTTACCCCCTGGGCCTTTAGCCCCTTCTTCCCCCAAGACAAGATGTAACCCTCAAAGGTCATCCTAATGGCCAGACTAGGGGAATGGGATGGATGAGCGGGGTATAAGATGTAAATATGATAATATGGTGGGAGCGGACGATGGCTCTGCAAATCCCCCTTGGTGGCCAACCAAAACCCATGAATATCAGCTTGCTAAGTTACCCAATCAATCACCCCAACAATGGTCAAGTGGATTAGTGTAAGATTCAAGCATTCATCAGAAATGAAAGGAACCTAATGCATATATAAGAAGGTTATAACAATCAAATATGACACATACCATGATACCTCGGACCAATTACCTCATGGAGCAAGAGTCCCCTCCGACGCAGGCCCAGGCCGGTGGTGATGGAAACTGCTACTGCTGATAGGACAAGTCTGATGAAGAAGAAGAAAGATGGGCCTTCCAGGGCCATGCTCAAGTCAATCCCGCTCTCGGTACTCCATGTCTGGGACCATGTGGGCCTCGAGACATGATCTCCTAGTTATCCCTAGATATCGGGGATAACAGAGACCATTTATTCCTAAGGAGGGAGGATTGATCCAAGTGGATATCGGTGGCCACCCACCTTCTCCAACTGACCTAAAACATGTTTCTGACAATTTTGGTAATTTACTATTTTTAGCAGTTTTTAACTTCTGGGGCCATTTTGAGGCCCTAAACGATGTTTTTTGAGAAAACGAGGAGAAACATGAATTGTAGATCGATGTTTCTCACTCAAAATTTGTAGTTATCGGATAGATCTTTCCAACGAGCTATCAAAAAAAGATCGTATGCAAACGTTACGACCCCGGGAAGTTGATGAACCAACTTACCCAAACGGGGCCCACATGACTTTTGGTGCTTCATCTCCTAGAGTTAGGTTTTTGGATGTCTAGGGTTTTTGGCATTCCTTATTATTGTAAAAAAAGGCCTTTGGAGCCTCATTGTAATCATCTTCTTGCGAATGCGAGTAGCCGTCACATCTCTTCTCAGAGATAAGCTACCATCATTCTAGCGAGTCTTTCACTCTGTACTTTTACAGTCTCTGTACATTTATTTCATTAATAGAAATCGTGTATTACTGTATATCTGTGACTCTTGTTATATTTCCTCTATATCTCTGTTATATTGTTGTCTCTCTTGCAATATCTCTGAATATTTCTGTGTTATATCTCTGCTCTCATTTCGTGCTAAAAATAATCCGGATCAGAATCGGTTGTGGGAGCTTTGTTGGCTGAGGAGATGAGGAGAAAATCTAGTAAAGAAACCTCAACTTCAAAGGCAATGATGGTTAAAGGTCGAATTAAAGATAAAAATGAGAGAAATTTTTCTCGATCTAAGTCAAGACACAGAAAGGGTAAAGCAAAATGCTGGTACTGTGGAAAAACAAGACATCTCAAGAAATATTGCTAGAAGAGAAAGGAATCTAAGGAAAAATCTACAAAGGAAGCAAATTTGGCTGTAACAAATTCAGGTATGACTGATCAAGTTTTATCCGTTTATAGTAATTTACAATATCAAGAAGAATGGCAGTTAGATTTAGGTGCCTCCCACCACATGTGCTCACCTAGAAATTAGTTCATTTCTTACCAATATGTTGATGAGAGTGTAGTGTCTATGGAAAATGGTATTCCCTGTAAAACTGTTGGGGTTGGCAGTATTAGAATCAGTATGTTCGATGGTATTGTTAGAAAATTAACATATGTACATGAGCTTAAATCAAATTTGATTTCATTAGGAGTGTTGGATTCTTGTGGATATAAGTATATAGGTCAAGGTGGAGCACTCACATTGTCGAAAGGTAGTTCAGTAGTGATGAAGGAAACAAAGGTTTATAACCTTTATAAGCTAGAAGGGAGTACTGAAGTGACATATGTATCTTCTTGTTTATGGAAGAAGAATCAAGGTCATAAGAGCAAGAAAGAATTGTAGGTACCAATAAGTGGTAAATCATTTTCAGACTTAAAATCTTTGTTTCTAAATTCGTGTTTGTTTTATATCTCTTCAAGTTATGATGGTGGTATAAAGGGATGTTGTGTGTGGGATCCTACTTCTCACAAGGTCATCATTGACAAAGATATAGTATGTATGGAACAACCAAAAGGGTTGATTCAAGATCACAACGGTAAATTTGTTTGCATGCTATATAATTCATTGTATGGCCTATTGGTAACCATGCAAATATACAAGAGGTTTGAATCCTTCATAGTGAATCATAATTTTTCAAAGGGTAGGAGTGACTATACAGTTTATAGTACATTCACAGTCTTGATGTTATTTGCTGATGATATGCTCGATGCAAGCCAAAGCATGGATAAAATCAGTAAGACAATGACTCAGGTGGATAGGACAATTCAGATGAGGGATCAAGAAGCAACAAAACAAATTATGGGTATAGAAGTATACAGAGATGGTAATGGTAAGCTGTGGTTGGAGTTCATTATGAACATTGTAAAACCAATTTTTATCCCTCTTTCTTTCCATTATAATTTTTCTTCAAGTATAGGTCTTGTCTATAAAGAAGAAAAGGTTATGTCTCGTGTAAGTTCAGTATGAGGTATGTTGTATGTGATGAAATGGTTAAGACCAGATGGTTCACATGCTAATGATGTTGTCAGATACGTGAGAGATTCAAATGTTGCAGTGAAATGGGTTCTTCAGTGTTTGAGAAGCACAAATGTCGCCTGTAATGGTTACACTGAGATGGTCCATGATAATTGTAATGTATATTTTACAGGTGTTTTGGATAGGAGGATATCTATCACTAAATATGTCTCACAACATAGTTGTGGAAGACATGTTGGAGGTGGAGTGACCCCTCAAGAAATACAATCTCGTGCAAGTCACACAGGTGAGATCATGAAACCAATTTTATTAGAGAAGCTACAGTGGTTCTTGGTTTCTCTTGGCTTGTAGAAAAGGTGATGAACAAAAGGAAGGAGCAAGTTATCAAGTTAATTGTTGTCAAGGTGAATATTGTTGAGATTTGGTTACAACGAATTCCTCCAAGGATGAATTTGGATCCTATTATTTTGTGTTGGTTGCAACTAAATAGACCAAGTTAGAATATGGATAGAGATTGCATTTAATAATCAGTTTCTTGTAAATGTATATAAATACATGTAAGCCCGTAGAGAGAGAGAGAGAGAGAGAGAGAGAGAGAGAGAGAGTGAGTGAGAACTTGCTAGTCTGTTGTAATCTCCATGATCTAAATAATAAGACAAGCGATGCCTATTCTTGGTGGATGTAGCCCAATGTTTGGGTGAACCATGTGAAATCCTTGTGTTTATAATCTGTGTGTGATTGTTAATTATCATATGTGAATTTTGTTTTCTGCATTGAAAATTCTAACACAACATCCATCAAATCGATTAAAATGTGGAGACTAACATCAGTGTTGAAAATGTGCCCACTAAATTCTTATGGGGTTGCATCATTGCATGCACAAAAAATCACCTTAAAATAGAATGTGCATGAACATACATGTACACTATAGTGAACAATTTGTGTAACTAGTGGATCATATTGTAATCAATGTGTAACTGGTGGATCATATTGTAATAAGTTTGTCTAATTGTTTGATAGATGCTACATATATGAGCATACCCATAGAGATTTGTTCACGTAAATCATTGTGTCAATTATGTGATTGTTGTTGTGTTTGGTTTGTCTAGTTTCCTTACCATTAAAATTTTGTTACATTTTTTCTTCCGGTGCCTAACAAATGGCATCAGAGCGCAGAGTTGAAGGATCTAGAGCGAAGGAGAAGAGAATACAGTCGATGAAAATTAGATCTGGTTAGCCGAGCGCAAAGTTGAAGGATAGGCAGAGAAATTCGTTGGTCTCTAGGGTCGCTGCCATATAGAGGATTGTTGATCATTGGAACAAAGTGAGGCAAACTGTAAGGAAAAAGTGAGTCTATTTCCAGGGAGGATTGTTGACCATGATGCAAAAAGAACAATAAACAAAGAGGTCTCCACAAAAGAAACAAATTTAGCTACAGGTATGGTTGATGAAGTTTTTTTTTTCTATTGTGTCTCACCACCTTCATTCACATAGAAGTTGTAGGGAGGTGATGGTTGAGTCACCATGAAATTAAAAAAAAAATGTATTTACTTTGGAGTTGTAAAAATTATTCATTGCATGTAAATGGGCATACATCTCTAAGACCTAGATAGGCATGCATACCCCTACTTTATCAGGTCACCTATTAAAAGTCTAGACATAGATTTAGGTAGATTGAATATGTGGGGGGGCATGTATGTTGGGTTAACCTTGACTCAATGAAAGAGTTAATGAGTTAAATCTAGTTTTTTAGTCAAAGCACGTGGTTTTTTGGGTCCCTGTTTTTGGGTATCCAATGGTATTGTGTCCATGGATTGCATGTAATGAAGCCTATGAAAGGCTTTGTGAACTCCATTGTAAATGGGCTTGGAGGTAAGAAGTGAAGGCTTACTTGGCTGGCTTGACCAGATTTGATCAAGGGAATGTTTATGTTAAGGTGGAGCATTGAGAATCTCGTGTAAAGTCCCTTGAGGTGAGAGGAAAAGGTTCACTTGGGTTGGTTTGGCTGTATTTGGTCAAAGTTGTTCGAATGAAAAGTTCAAGATAGAGAAGTGTGTCCAGGATAGAAAGGTGGGTCTATAGAAAGACTGATGTGTTGGAAAGTCAATCAAGTGTTTAAGAATATATGATGAAGGTAGGTTCATATCAATGGAACTTGGAAAGTATTGCAAGGAATATGGGATCAAATAGGCATGTTCAATGATGCCAAGTTGTAGAAATAGTTGTGGGAAGAAGAAGTTGTGTTATCTGGTAACTCGATCACCATCGGTTGCAAAAGATTAGAAGATTCCATAAGAGTTATGAACAGGTCATATGTTAATTACTCAAATGTGAAATTATCTAGTTCTGATGCTTATGTTTTTATCAACATTCTAAGTAGGACCCAGATCAAACATGTAGATCTTTGATATAGTGATGTTGTTAAAGGACGCAGATTGTGGAACCCTACTACTCACAGAATCATCATGGACATAGATGCAATGTTTGATGAAACATAGTAAAGGATGAAAGGTTCAAAGCATGACTAGTAGAAAAAGGGTATTTGGAAGGTATTGACTTCCATGAAAGGTTCTCACTGGTCATTAAAATTTTGTATCTATTCATGTTGTGTTACCACTAGGTGTGTTAGTACAACTAGATGTTAAAATTATTTTACATGGAGTTTTTGGGATAAGGGGATGTATATGGAAAAACTAGAAAGGTTAGTTTATAATCACAACATAATATTTGTTTGCAAACTCAAGAATCATTGTAGGTCCTGAAGCATGCCAAGCACATGGTACAAGATGTTTGATTCCTTCATGGTGAGCCAAATTTTACAAGAAGTGACTATAACCATTTTGGTTATGCTATATTTATTATCTTGGTGTTAAATGTTATGCTTGTTGCAAGCACAAGCATGTATGAGATCAACAAGTTGGTTCAGTTGGTTAGGATGTTTGATATGAAGAATGTGGAAGTAGAAAAATAAATCTTGGGCATGGAAATACATAGAGGCAAAAAGTATGGTAAGCTTGGTTATCAAAACATAAGTATGTAGTGAAGATACATAGGAAATTCAGTATGAATAATGTGAAACCAGTAAAATCCCTTTGCTTTCCATTGTAAGTTTTTATTCAGGTTTATGTCCTAACTAATGAAGAAGAAAAGGGTTATATGTCTTGAGTATCATATACTTCTAAAGTATGCTCAATGTATTATTTAGCAACTAAATAGTTACAATACATTACAGAGACTTTGCTCTCTCAACAAGAGTGTTGAACAGTAGCATAAGGATTTCAGAGAAATTTCAACAATATAACAGTAATCTAAAACTCACTCTTTGCTTTCCTTGAACCCTAGCATTCAATAAATATGCATAACAAAACTATAAACCATTTATGGTTTTCCAATTCTACATGCTAGAAACCATTAGCAATTAATTGTCCAACTGCAACTACTTAACATTTATTCCTTGCCACTACTTAACATTTATTCCTTGCCAGTACTCAACATTCCTTCCTTATTATTTCTCAACATTTATTCATTGCCACTACTCAACAATCATTACTTGCTCCACTATAGGACTATAAGGTGTATGACACACCTATCCCAACATTCTCCCATTTGTAATACACATTTCAAGAGTATAAGGGAGAACACATTAAATTGTGAGCTAATTGCTATGAGCTATAAGGCCCTTAAATTCATAGCACCACTAAAATTTACATTTGCTCACTAGTTTCGTCAATGCATCTACAACATTATGCAAAGTGACAACATTCTCTAGTTTCACCTTTCCATCCTCTACCATGTCCCTAACAAAATGGTATTGGAT
>ML783954.1:0-58389 GCA_009831015.1 Picea engelmannii | reverse complement strand
TACATGAGTCTTATCTATGTCATTTGATTTGTGTTTAATCTCTAACCCTCTAGTAGATCAATAGCATGCATGTGTAGTTTTGTCTTGATTGCAGGAAAGATTTTTGGAAGGAGCAGCAGCAGCAAGGGGATAAAGGCTCAACGTAGGATCTACTTCAACCATCGATAAAAAGGTTGGTTGATTCTTCCCATGTTTGCATGAGAAAAGGGGTTTTAGATTCAGTTAGAAGGTTAAAAGTTGTTTCTGAAGGGTCATGATCTGCGTACAAGTTTAAAGCCCTAGCTTGTTAGTCCGTAGGGTAGAATACCCCACAACAATTGCACTCCCACAAAGGATATAAAGAACATAACACTGGAAGAAGCATGGAATAAAATTAAGCCAGTTGTAAGCCAATTCCATGTATTTAGCAGTGTAGCATGGGCTCACATTCTTGATGAGAAAAGGAAAGATTTACAACCTAAAAGTGAGAAGTGTATTTTTGTTGGTTATTCTGAAGATGTCAAAGGTTACAAACTTGTTCAACCTCATTCCAATGAAATTATTATTAGAAGAGATGTTAAATTTCATGAAAATGTCTTGGCTTGTGAGCCTAATTCGGTGTTTGTTCCTTCTTCAACATGTGATCCATATTCAATATTTTTTCCATCATATGTTCCTATTATGGTTTACTCATCTTCAAATAATGACAATGAGGATGAAAATCCACCTTTTCCTACTCACCTTCCTCCAGATGAGTCCAATGAACGTGAACCGACAACAACACCACATCTTCCCCAATGGGTCTGTTCAAATTGAGAAATAGTTGGTGATATTTCCAGTGATCCTTCAAATCAACATCGAACAAGTTCACAATTCCAAAAAGTCTCTTCTCTTTTATCTTAAGTTTTAGAGACTGATGATCTAGAGACATTTGCATTAGCTTCAGTTCATCCATATTGGGATACAACAATAAATGAAGAGCATCATTATTTAATGGAAAATGATACTTGGGATCTCTTACCTCTTCCAAAAGGAAGAAAACTTGGCATATGTAAATGGGTGTACAAAACTAAATATGCATTAGATGGAAGTGTTGAAAGAAGGAAGGCTTGGTTAGTTTCCAAAGGATTCTCCCAAGTTCAAGGAATTGACTATAATGGAACCTTTTCCCTTGTAGCCAAAATGAATTCCATTCGCCTTGTTCTAGCCCTTCTAGCCTCACATAAATGGGAGATCCATCAGATGGATGTCTAATCTACCTTATTGCATGGGGATTTTCAAGAAGAAATATACATGCAATAACCTCTTGGTTATGTCTAGAATGAATCCATATTTGTTTTCCACCTTAATAAATCTCTTTATGGTTTAAGAAAGTGCCTCGATCTTGGTATGCCAAAATTGACTATTTTCTTCTTGATACCAGATTTTCTAGATGTCATTCTGACCCTAATGTCTACACCAAGAATGTAGGAACCTATCTCATGATCCTTGTTCTTTATGTTGCTGACCTTATCCTCACTGGTAGTGACCCAAAACTTTTAAACCATATGAAAAATAGCCTTAAAAAGAAATTTGAAATGATTGACTTGGGCTATTTGCGTTATTTCATTGGCCTCCAAGTTTTTCAAACCAAGGAAGGAATTTTTCTTTCCCAATATAAGTATGCTTGTGACCTTCTTTGTCATTTTCATATGGAATATCCTAAACTAGTCCCTTCTACCTTTCAATCTAGAGTCAAATTTGTTGCCACTTGTACTTCTCTCAAAGTTGATGACACTTTGTACCATCAGTTACTTGGTAGCCTCTTATATTTGATTCATACCTATCTTCAAATTTCCTTTGATGTTGGTCTTATTTCCCAATATATGAAGAAACCCCATGAAAGTCAATGGAAACAAGATAAAAGGATACTTCGGTATATCTAGATACAATTTAGTTCAAGATACATTACAACTCCTGGGGGGGTCCTTTATTGGTTGGTTTCACTGATTCATATTGGGTCGACAACCTTGATTATCGAAATTCTACTACATGTTATTTTTTCATCCTTGGTTTAGGACCTATCACATGGGCCTATAAGAAACAACAAGTTATTTCTCTTTCTTCAGTAGAAGCATATAAGCAGAGTACCAAGCAACAATTAATGAAAGTCAAGATTCCTTTTGGCTTCGATAGATCCTTTCAAAGTTTAGATTCCAACAACAACATCCTACAACCCTCCAGTGCAACAATCAAAGTGCCATCAAGATCGCCAAAGACCCAACTCAACATAAACAAAGAAAACACATCGAGCTACACATGCACTTCATCAAAAAACTCATTTATGATCGAGTTATTGAAGTTTTATTTTTCCTACAGAAGATCAAGTTGTTGACATATTCACAAAGTATCTTACAAAAGAAGTTTTTTCCAAAATTTGATCTATGTTAGGAGTTTAGGAAGTTTTCATTAAGGGGGGATATGATTTAATGCCTCCTTCCTTCTCCTATTATGTCACCTTTGTAAATTCTTCAATCATATCCCAAGTTGTTCTTAAGGGGGGAATGTAATGATATTTAGATACTTAGGAGGTAGTTAAGATCAATTTGGTCTAATATGTTGTTAGGTAAAAGTGTGTTTCTTTATTATGCATTTGTAGTTAGGTAATCCAACGATCACGGTATTTTCTTGACATAGAGTGATATAATGATTCATATTCTCCTCGATCTTAATGGATACATTGATATGTGGCTTAACACCCAATTGGTCCATAATCTCTATTTAAAGACCATGGAGGATCATTTTTCAATGATTGATTGTGAGAAATTATCTTGTAAATGTATTTGTAATATTTTTATTTTTCATTAATAAATTTCTCCAAGTGGCCACGTTGGTTTGGGTCGTGGATTTTTTTCCACGGGGGTTTTACCACATAAACAATCAGTGTGTTAATATTTTGATATGGTTGTTTGAGTTGTTACTGAAGGTGTTCATTCTCTGTTGGAATACCTATGTTTTCAAACAATGAACAAGAAGTTGTTAATTTATTTATTCCACCTCCAGGACAACAACAACCTACAAAAGACACCACAACAAGCAAATAATGGTTTGAAACTTCCATCATAGTTATTTGAGTAGTCACCATGTTATTTCTTTTACTTCTTTTTCTTACTCAATCAATAGTAATTTTTACTCTTTTATTCCTAGAATATGTGAAAAAGAAAGGCTGACCCCTGACTACTTCCTTTTGTCTTCCAGGTCTCTCTTTTATTTTACGGTCTGTGGTGTTGGCGTTGGAAGTCACTCCTGGATTGCAGTAGGAGAAGAGCCCGACGCCCATCAGTTTTATGTCACGATTTGTTTTAAAGGGGTGATCAGATGGATAGAGACTCAAGAAAATATCACTCGAACTCAGAAAACCAAGCTTGGTATGTAGAAAAACAAAGGAGGCCTTGATCTAACTTTCGTCAGTGAGTTGATTGTAAAATGAGCAGATGGAAGACTTAGTGGGATAAGTGAGCAAGACTGCAATGGGCATTAGGCCTTTCAACAGCTTGAGGAGGAAAAAATCAGAATACAAGATCCTCTTGGTTCAGAGTTTCAGAGAACTGAAGGGTGACCTGACTGGATCTTCCAATTCCAAATCATCCAGCGTTGAGAAAATACAAGAACTGAATAGAAGCAATACAACTATTATAGTAATCCAACATACATCATCCTATAAAACGCAACTCGATTGGATCCTCCAATTCCGAGTTGTTCTAACACAGTGTACATAGAGAGATGGAAAGAGGCTGACATTCATAAGGCAAGAAGTCTCAAGTGCCAATACATAACCAGAGCAACCAGTGCTTCATCAAAAATTTACAATCGGGAGCCTAGCTCAACCATCGATACCTTAAAAAAATACAACAATTGAGAATATATACTCAGAGCAGTGCGCTCCCTTGGCATCAATAGGGTAGCTAAGACATTAAAGTCCAACCTATAGTGTGCAGGTTCTTTGGTTGGATGAGAACATTAGATCGGCATGGGCCTTTCAGATCAACCAACACACCGGACAGTCTTGGGTAGACTGCCTACCAAAACCTCCATGCCTCACATTCATGGCTAGAACTAAAGTTTCAACTACCAGCCTACTTTTCATTAATCGCTCCCCTCTATGGTGAGCGACTGAAACTTCGAGCACAAGCAATGACCACACGCTCGCTTCCCGAGCTCGGGGGATAGCTTCCCCTAGAGCCTTTTTATAAGGCACTTCGATCCTCCTCCTTTCGGGAAATTCCCTCATTCTAGCATTCAGGACTCTTGGTGACTAAAACTGTAAAAACAACCCGTCACATGGTGGATGGATTTGGCTTAAAAAAACAACAGACATGATCCCTCTTCTTTTGATCATATTGGCTCCATATCCCTTGATTTATTTGTCCTTACCCCATACGACCTTGCACTATGATTGTGGGCCCGCGCCCAAGGCACCTTCGATGCTTCACATTTCAGGGATCCCAGCTGCAGAAGAAAAGTGTTTCACAGCTACGATGGGTGAAATTGCGACAGAGCCCGATCGTGCACCACGTGTTCCTCCGGGATGGACGACCTAGATCATTTTGGTGAGATTGTGGGCCCGACACTAGGCGCCTTCGACACTTCACGTTTCATGGCTGGGAGGAGGCTGATCCTCATTCTTCAAAGTCGCGATGCACAAAGAGGCGATAGAGCCTAATCGTGCACCACCTTCCCTCCTCTGATCGGATGACCCTGAACATCTCGACAATATTGTGGGCCTAAATCTCGGACGCCTTCGGCACTTCGCGTCTCATGGATGGGAGGGAGCTAATCGTTGCTCTTCAAAGTTGTGATACGCAAGGTGGCGACATAGCCCAATCATGCACCAAGTGTCTATCCTTGATCAAACAACCCAGAACACTTTCGACGATACTGTGGGCCCAACATTAAAATCCCTTTGCATTTCGTGACTTGTGAGTTCATGGGTCGAAGACCCTTGGCTCATCTTTTCCAAACTCCCAATACCCGAGATGGCGATACGGGTCTCGCACCTTTCCTTGTCAGTGCCCTCCACACGTAACCATCGTCTAGGGCTCAAGTGCTAGCATCTCTCGTAGCTCATGACATTGTGAGTTGGAGTGTCGAACTTTGGCATTCTCCTCTTGCAAAGTCTCGAGACGTGATGGTCAGCGATGGTTAACTCCCCTTTGAAAAATTATCATAACTCACATTCTCGCGAGTTGGAGGGTAGAGCCTTCATGCTCCCCTTTTATGAAGTCCCGAGACACGAGATGGCGCTACGGGTATGTCTCTTTTTATTATCAGGCCCTCCACATGTAACTGTCGGCCAGGGCTCAAGTACTACTGCCTCTCACAACTCATGATCTTGCGAGTTGGAGTGTCAAACTTTGGCATTCTCCCCCTGCGAAGTCACGAGACACGATGTCACCTTTCCTTTCCACAATTCTCATGATTCATGATCTCATGCAACCAAAGGATATGACTCGCCCTCCGATCTCATGAACCTCGAGTTCAAGAAATAATCCCACACTTAAACTGATCGTGATCAACGACCCTTGTAACTTTGCAGGTGCTCCACGGAGAATTTCGACCGTTCACTTCCTTGAAAACTTCTACGCTATACTTGGCGCGACTCATTCGACTGCAATTATCCACCCACAGTTTCTCTGCTCCGTCGATGAATCCTTGCCGTTGAAAACAAAATGCCTGCTTGCTTTATTTTAATCCCGAAAAGGACTTCTTCTGTGTGTTGCGCTTGGCGCTCATGAACGTGCCCTTCAAATAAAATGCCTTTGTTGGACTTTCAGGCCTACTTCTTCATAGCTCGATCTATGGCCTCAAAGGAGAGAAAACAACCTACCCCTCTTAACAAGAATTAATGTTAACATTAGGCTCCATGGGGGATAGAGTTGTCCCTGTGATGCTCTAAGAACTCATTTGCAGCTTCAGTGCCTTGCTATTGGGCTATGGAGTCATTTAGTAAGACGAAAATAAAAAATAAACAAAGAACCAAAAGGACAATATTTACAAACAAAAGGGCCCTCTACGGCTCAAACAAAACATTTCTTCAGAAAATGCCCATTTACTGGGCTGTTGAAAACCTCTTTACCCTCCAAATCCTGCAACCTGTACGTCTTATTTGAGAAAACATCAGATATTTTGAAGGGCCCAATCCATAGGGCATCAAACTTGTTGTGTTTTCCCTTATCCTATCTAGGTGCATCCCACTTAAGCACCAAATCCCTGATCTCAAACTCCTTCTTCCTGACCTTCCTGTCAAAGACCTGTTTGACCTTCTGCTAATGACTATGAGCTGCGTCCATCACATGTTCCCTGATATGTTGTACTTCCACCATCTGATGAATCCTTTTGATCATATGATCTGTCTCTCCTTCATAATCTTGAAAGAAATTCACTACAGGTAAGGCGAGTTGAGTGGAAAAAATCCCCTATGTTTTGTAGACCAGCTGGAAAGGTGAGGTGCCTAGGGACTTCTTCATTGTTACTTGATTGACCCATAGGGTGAATTTGAGATTTGAATCCCAAGCCCCCTTATTGTCTTCCAATAATATTTTAATGAGCTTGATTAGCATTTTATTAGAAGATTCTGGCAGTCCATTTCCTTGAGGATAATAGCGGGTGGAGTGAATTAGCGAGATCTGTAACTACTCACAGAACTTAATCAAAGGCTTAGATTTGAACGAAGCAGCATTATCAGTGACAATCTTGCTGGGATAGCCAAATATGGCTATGATATCCTCCAGGAAGCTGATAATTACTTTGTGTGATGAAATTTTGGTGGGGGAAGCTTCTATCCACTTGGTGAAATAGTTTGTTGCGGTCAGGATCCATCTATGTTGGCCACTTGAGGGAGGATGGATTTCCTCGATGAAGTCTAGGTCCCACTACTGAAAAGGTGTTGAAGCCACTACAGGCTTCAGTGGCAGTGATCTAAGCTTCTTCTTTCCTAAAAACCTTTGGCATTTGATGCAAGCTCTGACTTCTCTGCAGACATTGGTGAATAAGGTGGGCCAGTAGTACCCAACTCTAAGAATTTTGTGAGTTGTGGTCTTCAAAAAATAATGTCCTCCACAAAGGCCATTATGGAATTCAAATATAAGCTTTTGGGATTCCATTGGGTTCAAACACCTCAGCAACACCCCTAGAGGGTCTCTCCAATACAAGACTTGGTCAATGAGGCAATATTTAACCGCCTTGAGTTTTAAAGACCTTGCCTTACTTTTACCCATTCCATTAGGGGGCCTCAACTCTTGTAGAAAGTACAAGATGTCTCGATACCAGGCACATTTTGTTAGTGGCACGCCGTCCTAAGAACTTTGGCTGGGTAAATCAACTTGCTAATTTTCTGAACAAGCATTGATGAAGCTAATCCCCAAGGATTTGCAATTGGATTCAGCCAGGAGATTGGCTAAACCTTTCCGCTTATCAACTTGGTGGGCTTAATCTCCAGATCAAACTCCAGGATTTTGGCAATCCATTTACCTCTTCTCCCATCTATGTCAGGCTGTATAAGGATGTCCTTCACAGAGGCTGAAGGAACGTATGAAATCACTTTTGAGTGCAAGACATAGACTCTGAAAGCTTTGAGAGATTTCACCGAGGCATAGGCCTACTTCTCCATGATCTCGTACCTGATTTCTACATCTCTCAATTCTTTACTGAAGAAGGAAATGGGTTTCTCTCTCCCTTCCTCATTTTTTTTCAATAAGACCGTTGCTACTGTATCAAAAGAAGCGAAAGAAAAAAATAGGAAGTCCTTGGAATAGTCAGGACTGATCAGTACAGGTGCCTCAGTCAATGCCATTTTTATTTGGACAAAATATTCCCTAGGTTCAGCGGTCCATTTTACTTCTTTTCCTTTCCTGAGCATGGTTGTGATGTGTTTCACCATCTCAGCAAAATTTGAGACGAACCTCCTCATAAAGTTAATCTTCCCTAAAAAAGCTTGAACTTCCTTCCTAGACCGGGGAAGTGACAGGGTCTGAATTGCCTCTACCCTGCTGGGATCAATCCTTACTCCTTATGTTGATACTATATGACCTAACAATTTCCCCTCCTTCATGGAAAACAAGGATTTTGGGGGGTTTAAGGATAGGCCAAACCTCTGACACTTCAAGAACACTTTTCTCAGGTGACAGCAGTGCTCTTTGTCAGACCTGGAGAAGACTGTGATGTCATCCAGATAGATCACCAAAAACTGATATTTTTCCCCGATGAAGGCTATATCCATGGCCTGCTGAAATGTTGCTCCTACATTCATCAATCCAAAGAGCATTTTGGCATACATGAATGTGCCCCAAGGAGTGGTGAAGGTCATTTTTTCTCTGTCCTTAGGCATGGCTGATATCTTATTATAACTAGAAAAACCATCGATCATGGATATCCTAGATGCACCAGTTACCCTCTGCAATATGTGTTCCATGTTGGGAAGGGGATAATTGTCTTTATTTGAGCTCTTGTTCAGGTTCCTAAAATCGACACAGAGCCTGATTTTTCCACTTTTCTTTCTTACTGGGACCAAATTGGCCACCCATTCAGAATATCTCAAGGGGACAATGATTTGGGTATCTAACAACTTCTTCACTTCCTTTTCCATGATAGGCAGTAGCATGGTATTTATCTATCTTAGCTTTTGCCTAAATGGCCTAGCCTCTTCCTTCAGTGGGATCTTGTGTTCAATGACAAATGTGTCATATGTCTTGAGGTCTTCATAGGTCCATGCAAACACATCAACATATTCTCTTAATAACTCAGTATATTCATCCCTCTGTTCTCTGGTCAAAATTCTCGACAACTTGACAAACTTAAGCTCCTCCTGTGTGCTAATGTTTCACTCAGTTGTGTCAGCCTCTTCATTTGAAACCCTACCCTTTACTTCCACATCATTCCCATCAAACAATCTTTCTAAAGGGACTAGTCCCCTCGGAATGTGATTGCTAGGCAGCTGAATAATCTGGTGATTAGTAATTTCATTTAAAAACACCTCAGGGTAATGGTCACCTTCAAGGTCAGGATCTTGATCAATGTGCAACGTAGAAAATTCATCAATAGATTGGAGAAATTTTTTGATTTCAAGATCATCATCGAATACCTTCCAATTCTTGACATTGTCTAGTACAGAGGGCCTATATTTTATCTCAACATCATATTTGACCACAGACAGTAGAGGGATCTTGAACCGGCTAGCTGAAACAACTAAAGAATCGGCCACAACATTATCCTCCCTTGGGACAAAAGAAATGTTGAAAGCTGAGAAGAAATTATCAACCAGGTCCCATACCTTGTTCCTGTAACTTCTGAGCCGAGGATGCTTGGCCTGATAGACATTCCTGACTTGTTGGATTATCAATTCAACATCTTCGAACACTGCCATCTCCCTTATTCCCATTTCTTTCGTGGCCCTCATACCTATAACAAGAGCTTCATACTCTGCCACATTGTTGGTGGTTTCAAATTCTAGCTTGTATGACAGGGATATGGTCTCTTGGGAAGGTGACATGAAAACCACTCCAGTGCCAACGCCTTCGCTAGAAGAAGCTCCGTCAAAAAACATTTTCCAAATGTATGTGTTTGGAGGAGGTGTCCCGTGATCAAATAAGGGTTGCTTTCTGATTTGGAAAGGGGCTTCAGGAGAATCAGTGATCTGCAATAAACTAGACCCCAAATCAGTTTCCAGTGCAAAGATGGGATGATTGGTGGGGTTTGCTTCATCACTGACAATATAGGATAGCTGGGATTCTCTGTACAAACTCCTGTGTTCCCCTCCAAAGAATAGAATAGTAGCATATGTGAGATCCATCTGTAATGTTCCTCTAACCTTTTTAATCCAAGATCTTGACCGTAGCATGCCAAACTTGGGAGGAACATCGACCACTACAATGTCTATGACCACACTCTTCATTGGCAGCTGAAACAAAGAGACTGCCAAGTCTTTGATGAATCCAAGGCATTGCACCCTCCTTGAATCGAAAGAGTACAAATCATGATAAGTATTTGTCACCTCCAATCCCAATTCTTCCATTACTATTTTGGGCATAAGGTTATGGGAAGCCCCCGAATCCATGAGGCAATTATGAAACACTTTATCATGTATGTTCAGGGATGTGTAGAAAGGAGGGGATGAATCATCTCTGTCTTCTACCATGGGACCTAGGAAAACTACTGGCTTTTCATCTTGGAGATTTGTTGAGTCCGTGGAAGGCTGGGGGGGCTCAGATTGTACTAGCTTGGAGAGGGACTTTTTGAAATCCTCATTTTTAACTAGTTCAGAGAGGGGTACAAGAATCCTAATCTTTTGAATATCATGCTCAAAAATAAAGGAGGAGAGAGACTTAGGAGCTTCCCTTACCTCGGAGATAGGTTCCTTGGCTTTTGACGAAGCATTTTGAGTTTTCTTTTCTTTAGTAGTGGTTGCTACAACTTTAGTGGACCTTTCCGCTATGAGGGGCCAATCCTGGCTATCAAAATTCCCTTCTTTCTTTTTTGACCTGAGATTGTGTCTAGTAGGAGTGTTGCTGGCCTTTTACCCTTTACTCAACTCATTGATTTGAGTGTTGATAAGGGATTCTTCATATGCATATTGATTCAAATGAGGAAACGGGGAAGTTTCCTCGATGCAGTGGATCTCAAGGTTGAGTTCATCCACCTCCTCCCCTTATTCATGAGCAACCAGGCTATTTTGGATAGGGGTCTGAATCCTCTGATCATCCCTGTCTCTGCTTCTTTGTTCCTTTGGAAAAGTCTATGGCATATTGTTACCAGGCCTCCTGAAACCTCTGTTATCGGTATTCTGGGGGTTTCTGTACGTGGGCTTCCCCTCTAATTCCCACTTCTCCATCCTAGCCGAAAGGGATTTTAGTACTTTAGCTACCTCATACATATGAAGGGGAAGGGGAGAGGAATGGGATGGGGAGGCCTCTGTTCTTCTTCTAGATACGTCTTTGTCAGCCTTATTCCTGAGTCGCTCAACAACCAATATGTTAGAATCTACTTCCACGACTGCATCCTACATGTGAGCCAGAGTGGTGGCTCTCTGTTATTGGATAAATCCGTAAGTGCAGACACAAACCGATCTCCCTAGATCCACCTGGATCTAGAGCAAAGAAAGACAGAATGATACTCTTTCCCTAGATTTTAGCTATTGAATGTACTAGGAGATTCGATTAAATAACATACCTTGTGATCGCTTCCTTTGATCTTTGTTTCTCCTACTTCTCTCTAGTGCTCTCGTACAATTAAGATCAAAACAATACAAACCAACCGAAGTGAAGAAGGCACAATATATTCAACAGTCAATCTATGTATATGATCGAGGAGTTATACAATAAAGTAGAACTAACTTTATGGGAAAGGGACACATTACTGTATCATATTGATGGAAAGTACAGATTACAACCTGAGCCTTGATGTTGCAAACTTCCTTTCAATGACCCTTGGATCTGACACACACACTTGCTCACTAGCATGAAGAAGATCAACCACCTTTGATGACCTTGCTGGAATTCTCTAGTTGTTGTAGCTTCAATCCTTCACACAATCTTCCACTAATTCTCCAATAAATCTCTTGCTTGTTTGCTTCTCTTGCCTCTAACCTTTTCCATGAGAATTCACTCAATATATAGGAGAGAATGAATTGGTTACTTGGATAATAATGATCCAAAAATACTAGGAAATCCAGTACTTAGATAACCATTCGAATGCCATCTCATCCTTCTAGAAGATTCCCTTCTAGAAGCTTCAAGAATTCATCTTTTTCCTTCTTTTAGAAAGTGTTTGAACCCTAGCAGTTATACACAGTGTGAACCTCTCGCACCCTGGCTTAAGGTAGCTTGCGAGAATCATGCATTCTCGCAGGCAAATATATTGGCAGCATGGGAACCTTCCTCAAAAATGATATTTTTGGAAAGAGAAGAAAGTAACCTTTCTCAGGAGAAAGTTCTAATGAAGAGCCTGAACACCATCATCAATACATCATCATGACGACCAAAATCATGGGTAACAGAATTCCCCCCAAAGTCTGAGAGTGGAACCAGTGATAGTCGATAGACTTTGTAAGCTGCATGTGTGTGTCAAGAACCAGGAGCACATCTAATCGGAAACCTGCGAACAATCAAACATCTGCAGAGTACCATATATATAAATTCTGAGGTAGGCATTCCCATACTCAGATCACAGACTAATGACATTGTAGACATGGGTCATGGCCACCAATCATACACTGTGGATCCATGCCGTCAAAATATAACATAGCCACCGGAATACACTGTGGATCTATGCGAGAAATTTCCAATCAAGACGACATAGCCACGAAACATACACAGTGGATCTATGTGTCATAAATTATACATACTCCATCGCAACCTGAATCACAAAGATAATATCCAGGGTCTTCAATATCTTCCCCCAAAGTACGAATATAACCATGTGATTACATGTATTGAAGTCGAACATGGTAGAAACCACTTGATTACCGGTCATTGATGTAACCGTTAACGAGTGCGAGGGAAATCACCATTGATGTCAATGAATCCCAAGGTACCATGGTACAATCCATCGAGTGTGAATGAATGAGTTGATGTCGAACATCCGATGGAATCTTTCGATCAGAGGTCAATGATGTAAACCCACTGTCGAAAGCGAGGAAACCTGCCATTGAGGCATGCAAGTTCCAAGGTACTAAATAATTTCTAAGTCTTGATTTCGGATAATGTGTTGAAGTCGATGGAACAAAACTTGTCACAGGAGGGCCTTGATGTATCCCCCATCAATGACACGAAATGAGTAACATAGTAGGTGAAACAGATCATTTTGCAAATTGAACTGGACACAGGGAAGGCCGACACGAAGAGAATGGATAACTGCAGATGGCCGACTCAATATAGGTTTTAGATGAACTTCTCTTGAACATATGAACGACATGACCAACGATTTGGCAGCATTGACTCAAAGACGACACATGAAATGACCTTGTAATCAATCGAAAGAGAGACAAATAGATTTCCCAAACCGACTTCAAATGATGAATAGGGGGTGTCATGTTCAAGAGAGACACTTACTACCAATCAATACAAAGATGAAACATATCCCTTTCCCAAATTTTCCCCCACCATTTCTGGCAAGTAGCTCTTTATTTTTACGCTAGCTTGAAGAGGATCACATATGCTTGTTGATATAAGTTCATCCTTCAAACGAGTCCCTCGGAGTATTTTTAACGAACCCTAAGAAGGAGTGGTTCGGTCCCATCATGGGTCTATCAATGTTTGTTTAACGAGTCCAAAGATAGTAAACTCGAAGGTTTTTCAAGATTATAGAGTTTGGAAAAACACTTAAAAGAGAACTCTCTCAGTTCCTTTTTCGTAACATAGTCTGGACGAGACCGAAAAAGAGACAAATTATCACTCACCAGATGCGTACTTCAAATACTTTATCGAGCGTGAAAATAGCAATGTCGCTCGATGATCTTTTCATGTTTAGAGAGTCTGAAAAGAGCTTAAAGATGACTCCAGGGGGGTTCCTTTTTCGTATAACCTTGTTGAGCCTGAAAAAGTGATAAAACTATGCTCGATCACATTCTCTTGTATTTATGAGCGTAAGAACGGAAACAAATGATGCTCGAGGTTTTATGTAAAAACCATGAAAAACAATAAAAAACACACCATAACGAAGAAAAATATGTCCATATCCTTATATGTAATCATCAATGTTGTCACACCTGCAAGTCATCACACTCATCTTGATATTAGGGATTAGGTTTAAGCAATAAATAAGCATAAAAACCCAAAATGACATAGTAAAAAGTAAATTAAATGAGTAAATAAACATTTTTACCATATCATTTCACATTTCCACTATTAAGCTCCAAAACCCTCTTTTTACCCTCTGAATTTGGCATCGATTTTCGAGAGCTACAGGAGACCATTCGACGAGCCATCTTCTGCATTAAGGTAAGCTCTTCATTCTTGACATTTTCATGGTTTAAATTTTGAATTTCATTGGTTAATTTTTTAATTTCAAGTTGTTTTTTGATACCTACACGCGCATAGGTATTCTCGCAGGCAACCCATACGGGACCTGCGAGAATGATGCGTTCTCATAGGTGATCCTTGAGCCACCTGCGAGGTGTTCGCACTGTGCAAATGAGGCACTTGCGAGAACTGCAGAATCCAATTTTTTTTTAAATATTTAACCAATGAAAAAAGATCCAAATCATGAATAAAATCATTAATCCTCCTTTTATGTTCCTTGTGTAGATAAATAGCCATAAGCATGGTGCTTGAGTGGCGTGAAAGAGAACATGAGGAGGATAATTCAAATGCCGAAAATCATCCTCCCATTATAGCAACATTGAGAGATTGTGGGCTTTTAAAATACTTCCGCATCCCGGGCATGAGGGCCCAAGTCAAACTACTCGAGTACCTGGTCTGTATGTGGGACCCAGATCAACAGGTTTTCAATGTAGGAGCTCATACTTTGTCCATAGATATTGAGGACATATACTTTTTGACTGGATTATCTAGGCATGGGTATTATGTCAGTTTGACCAGTAGTAGAGGTGGTGGGCTCAAGATGAGTGAATACTGCAATCAATATTGTGTACCAGAGGCTGAGAGGAAAAAGGGAAAAGTTTCTATCTGGGGGGTTCAAGACTTAACCCTCCGCACTATCCTTTTTATTATAGCTCAGATGGTCGAGAGTTTTTCTCCTCATATGGCATTTTAGAGCTACTTCCAGTACGCCACCGAGTGTACTGAGCCTCAAGTATTCAACTGGGCGGATGTTGTGCTTCGTAGTATCAAAAGGCAATTAACCAAATGAAGGCGAGGTGAATTGAAACAATTTGGGTATGGTTCTTTGTTGGTGTCCTTCTTCCTTGAGAGGGTCCCCGTATTTAGACTACAGGTTGAGTGGGACTTCCTGGCTCCTAGAGATCCAAGGATGTTGAGGTGGTGTCGGCTCATGGCCTGGCACGTGGCAGGACCAATCGTCAAGTATGACGATAGTTTCTTTGACTGGCTCCAAAACCAGATGCTGATGGTCGATGACTATGCTTATGCCGGGTTGGATTTCCTAGGAGATCCAGATTTATCACTGCCTGAGGACGCTCAATGGGGAGACCTCGGTAAGAAGTACACGCATTTTCTCTTTTTAAATGTTTTTGAATTTTTATCATATTCAAATGGCTTTTTTTTTTATATATTTATCCAAAGACTAACAGAAAATGTTTGTTGATAACACAGATGTAGGACCGTATAGACCTCCTGGCACCTCTCCTATCCAGCGACGAGGAGAGGTAGCAGCAGCAACACCACAGTATGCCGAAGATTATCAGGTGATGGAACATAATTTAGAGGGCCTGACAGCAGACATTCCAGATATGACTATGGAAGAGGTTCCACGATGCGATCAACGTCACACTGTAGGGGTATCAGCAGCTATGGGTCGAATGCTCCGTAGGGTTTCTAGAGAAGTTGTGTTTTACCGTGAACGTCATCCGTGACGTCACTTTGTAGAAGCTATGAGCTTCAAATTTTGATATTTTGGTCTTCGAACAAACTTTTGTAAAAACAAACTCTTTTGATCGTTATATATACAGATGGCTTCTACCGGTTTACTTTATATTGTGTGAATTTTAATGTGTTTGATTTATAAATGGTTCAAATGTCTATCCAATACATAATTTGCCAATGCATCTGTTAATGTATTAAGACATCTAGGAATATGTTGATATTCAATGTGATCAAAATAACGTTCCAAGAGGCGAATTTGCAAATAAACCCATAACAAAGTAGGACTTCAAATAGAATAAATATTACTTAGTTGTAGTACTACAAGCTACGAATCAAGTCACACAACCAAATGACGAACTCTGAGTGAGATAATATCAACCAATAATTCAATAACGATGCTATACTCTGCAATGTTGTTGGTTGCACAACCAAGACATACACCTCGTAAAGATATAAGTTCGTTTTTTGGGGCATAAATTGCCCACGCAGCGGAAGCTAGGTTCCGAGTACTACGGCTAGCACCATCAGTGAAGCCAATATAGGGTAGCGAAGAATCCGACATCTGCCAATCAAACACAATGTCACATAAGGGTAGAGAGCAAATAACGTCAAAAGAAAACTAAAGTAACACACACAAAGTATGATACATAAAATACAAGTACTTGTGCACAAATGATTTATGCATAGTACTTCTTCAAGTACAACCCATTCCTTGGTTCACTCAAAGGGATACCATCATAATCGATCAACTCATATGCTCCCTTTTTCAACACTCGACGAACAATATAAGGACCTCGCCACATTGGTTCAAATTTCCCAGCTCCTAACGCATCTCGATCCTGTTCATAGAGAAGAACAAGATCACCTTCAGAGAAAATGCGAGGCTTGACATGCTTGTCATACTGTTCCTTGACATGTTTCTTCTGGGCTTCTATTACTAGAGTGGCGTCACGTTGAGTTTCGTCTAATCGCATCAAATACAATAGACATTCTTCTTTAGCAGAAGTATTGGGTAAGAGTTCGACATCTAGCTTCAGAGAAGGTATCTCACATTCTATAGGAAGAATGGCTTCCACACCATAGACCAATCGAAAAGGTGTAAACCCTGTAGTGGATTTGAAATATGTCCTATATGCCCACAATGCTGAAAACAACATCGTGTGCCAACTTGTTTTATGAATTCCTATCATCCGTTGAAGCATAGTTATAAGAACTTTGTTGATTGCTTCGACCTAGCCATTAGCTTGCGGATAATAGGGTGTTGAGTTATCATGATGAAGACCCAACTTTTCCGTAAGTTCCGACATCATAAAATTCCTAAAATGACTACTGTGATCAGTGACGATAGCTTGGGTAACACCAAAACGAGCTATGACATGGTTAAAAAGAAACAAGGCTGCAGTCTTTCCAGTATTATCGAATGTTGGCATCGCCTCGGCCGATTTTGTAAAGTAATCAACAGCTACAATGATGTAACCATGCCCCCTGACCGAGTGAGGGTGACATGTCATGAAATCAATGCCCCATTTCACAAAAGGACCAACTGAGACCACAGGATGAAGAGGAGCAGGATGTGACCGAATTTTCTGGTTGTAGGTCTGGCAGGCATGGCATTTCTGAATGACAGTAATGCAGTCGTTGAACAAGGAAGGCCAAAAATAACCTGCGTGTAAGATCCTCTGGGCAGTATCATACCCAAACATATGACCACCACATGCTCCAGAATGGCAGTCATTCATTTGATTATAGCCGAAGAAACCATCCATGAGAGAGAAGATTTCACTGCCAGCACAGTCATCGACAATCTGGTCAACGAAAGGGGTTGGAAAGTTGTCTTTTGGACATGCTTTATTAATATCCCTAGGCGATCAACAACCACCATGATGACTGATTTATTTTCCGATTTGGGTAAGCATGTGATAAAATCCATAGAGATATCCCTCCAAATAGCAGGTGGAATCGGAAGAGGTTGCAATGTTCTCAGAGATTTGACTATTTTTCCCTTGTTGCATTGACACACATCACATTCAACTACAAAATTATGAATGTCTTGTTTCATACCATCCCAGAAAAAAGGAACGTTTGACCCTGTCATAGGTTTTGGTGAACCCGAAGTGCCCCGCTGTGGGTGTAGCATGAAGCTTAGAAAGTACTGTGGATTTAAGAATTGATTGTTTACTTAAATACAAGTGGACTTTGTATCGAAGCTCATCATGGAGCCAAGAGTAACCTGGGGAGGATGGAGCATTGGACTGCAATTGTTGGATCAGATGCGAACTTTTGGGATCTTGTAGCAGTTCCTAGCGAACGGCTTGGAGCCAATCTAGTATAATGAAGGAAAGAGAAAAAAAGGATCCTTCATCTTCATATTTTCAGGAAAGTGCATCTGCAACCACATTATCTTTTCCTTTATTGTAAATGATCTCATAATCATATCCAAAGAGCTTAGTCACCCATTTTTGTTTCTCCGGGGAGGAAATGCATTGTTCCAGAAAATACTTGAGGCTTTGATGGTCTGTCTAAATTTAGAAGCATTGCCCCAATAAATAAGGGCACCACAGATAAATGACATGCATAATAGCCAACATTTCCTTGTCATAGATTGATTTGCCCAAATTTCTTTTAGATAGTTTCTTGCCAGTAAAGGCCAAAGGCCGACCCTCTTGCATAAGGACAACACCAATTCCTTTCCCTGAGGCATTACATTCCAAGACAAACGTCTTTGTGAAATCAGGAAGGGCCAATACTGGAGTGGTGCACATGGCCATTTTCAAGGTTTGAAAATATTGAGCAGTGGTTGGAGTCCAAGTGAAAGAGTTCTTTTTTAGGAGAGCAGTTAGAGGTGTTGCAATCTTTCCATAATTCTTAACAAACTTGCGATAATAACCTGTTAATCCTAGAAATCCATGCAATCTTTTGAGAGTATTTGGGTGAGGCCAATCTTGCATGGATTCAATCTTTTTAGGATGCACCTTGATGTCGTCCTTTCCAACCAGATGACCCAAGTTCTCTACTTCTGAGGTGCCAAAAGTACATTTAGACTTCTTCAGGAAAAGTTGGTGCTGAGAGAGTAGATGGAGAACTTGATCCACATAAGCAAGATGGTTTGTCTAGGTTTTGGTATAGATGAGGATATCATCAAATAAAACTAAGACAAAATGACAGAGAAAAGTATGGAAGACATGATTCATGACTCTTTGGAAGGTGGAGGGTGAATTACATAAGCCAAAGGGCATGACCAAAAAATCATAGTGGCCCTCATGAGTTATAAAGGAAGTCTTAGGAATTTCTTCCTCTTTCATACGTATCTGGTGGTAGCCTGAATGAAGATAAAGTTTAGTAAAGAATTGGGCGCCACTCAATTCATCTTGGAGGTCATCAATGACAGGAATGGGAAATTTTTCTTTAATGGTAAGTTTGTTGAGGGCACGGAAGTCAGAACACATTCGCCAAGAACCTTATTTCTTCAGGACCATAACCATAGGGGAAGAGTGGGGGCTCGTACTAGGGAGGATAATTCCTACATTAAGGAGTTCGTGGACCATTTTCTCAATTTCATTTTTTTGGGAAAAGGGGTGACAATACAGATAAATATTGGGAGGAAGGGTTTTGGGTACAAGGGGACTGGAATGATCATGAATACCACAGGAAGGAGGGATTCCCTGGGGAGTGGAAAATACCAATTGATGTTTAGAAAGGATGTCTTGGAGGTCTTGCGGCACCGAGGGTGTCTCTGTTGCTTGTATGGCATGGAGTTGGGCAATAACACCAGAATGACCCTTTTTGAGCAGATTTTCCATGCGATGGGAACTAATGATCTCAGGTGAACCAATGGTGATTCCTTGGAAATTATATTGGTGGCTCTCTCGGTTGAATTGCATGGTTAATTCCTTAAAATCCATGAGAATGGGACCCAAAGTCCTTAGAAAGTCTGGACCCAACACAATCTCACAATTGCCCATGTTAATAGAAAACATATGAGATTTCAGGTGGTAGTCACCAATATGGAGACGCACAATTTCACAACACCCTCCACATTTCATGGAGCTACCATTGGCAATCATGATTTGGAAATTATTGACGGCATGGATGTAGCAATGAGTTTCTTGGGAAATGTGGCGATGAATAAAATTATGGATGCTTCCTCTATCAACCAGAATGATGACCTTCTCATGCTTGATGTAGCTGATTAGCTTGACCATTTGGGGAGCGGAGAACCCAGTGAGAGCATTGAGGGAAATTACCGGTTCTACTTCGGGAGGGTCTGAGAGAGGGGTTATGTCAGTGGTTTCAGGTGACTCATACACAAGGGGAGTTTTAACATCCTCTTCTAAAATATCCTCGGAGATGGCCATAAAAAAATTTTGTTCCTTACACTTGTGGCTCGAGAAATATTTTTCATCACAATTATAACAAATGCCTTTGAGTGGGCATTTAGCCATTTCATCCCTGGTCAATTTTTTGATCTTTAGTGGGGTGGAGGGAGTAGTGGGATTTACTGGTTTAGGGCGAGGGATAAACAAGGGTTTTCGGTTTTGAGAAGATACAACCTATTGTGCTTCTTTATCTCTTTTAGTAGCCTCCACAAAACTCTGAGGCTGAGCCATGAGAACACAGGCCCAAATCTCATCCTTGAGGCCACTGATAAAACAATCTCTGAAAAAGGCATCAAACATACCCTATGTCTGAAAAGTCAGGCACTCAAAGGAAGCTATAAAGTCTTCCACTATTCCTGATTATTTCAACTTTGTCAAACAACCCAAATGGTTGGTGTCAGTGTCAAAGCATTCATAAAGCTCTGCCACAAAGTGTGTCCAAGAAATATTCTCTTGATGGGAAATTTTTCTACATTTTGACCATTGCCAACTTTCTTGATCTAGATGGAGAACACCATACCGGATTTTTTCCAAGTCATCTATAATTCTGTATAAAGAGAAATAATGTTCCATTTGGGTTACCCAACCAGTGGGGTCTGAGCCATCAAATTTGGTCACATCCACCTGCGGAAGGCGTAGGTCACATTGAAAGTGATGGTGCTGAAAGTTATGGGAATGAAATGAATGTTCACCTTCAATATCTGGAAGTGAGTCATAGGAAGGTTTATCTATAATGATATGCAGCTTGGTGCAGAGTGTCGAAAAGACAAATTCAAGATGGGTGGTGTTGTCGCAAGAGTTGACTCTAGGTTGTAATAGAGCCAAGCCTTAGCAGATTTTTAAAAAGAAAAAGTTAAATTTATTTATTTGTTGTTCGGAACTTGACTTGAGTTGCAGCAAGCCAAACCCTGAAAATTGATTTTGAGTGTACTTCTGACCTAATACACTCAGAGATAGTTTCTCTCAACAACCAAGGGCTCTTTACTCAGGAATATTCAATAATTACAGTAAGAAGGCCATATTTCTTATTAGAAAAGATTTTTAATAAGGTTGGGGGTTGATCCAGGGAAACAGTCCATTGGGCATGGAGTCAAGTGAAAACCACAGAAAGGAGATCATAGCGGTGATCGCATTACTTGCAAAAAATGAGGCAAAGTAAGTCTATCTTTCAACTATAAATATCATGATATAATAGCAGAAAAAGAAAAGGAAAAGGCCATCACAGTGAAAGCATCTATCAAGGATGAATTTCCACTACGACTTTGGAAGAAAAAACTAAAGGCTGATAGCTAGATACAAATCACTTATCTGGAGTGAATTCTGACCAGTCACCATTGAAAACAGAACTCTTATCAACTGTGTGAAAGGAGCATGTAAAATGAATTCCAGACAGATTTTAACTCAGTCGATAAAAGAACAGATAGATAATATGACAAAAAATAGAACATAGTGAAAGAAATGAACGCGATGAATCTCATAATGTCAAGTCAACATGTCACTCTGTATAACTCCATTCCGGGATTTCAAAATAACTCTGCGTTCCAAAAGGAGCTTTCTGCCAAAGATCTTTACCCCCAGGCTTCCCCCCTCTATTACAATGAATGAACTTCTATATAAATTCCCTCTCTCAAGGAGGTTGAATCTGCATCATATCATAACTGAAAATTAACTAACTTCAACTATCTTTAAATAATCATAACAATAATCCAAACTAAATTAAAAGTACAAACAAAATCCTAGTTTCTGAACTGTTTATAACAATATTTGATCCTCCTCCATACATAAAAATCTCTGAAGCTGTCGGGAGTTCGTAATAAATAACCAAATAAACATTAGGAATATCCAGACCATGAACAACTACATCAGTAGCAAATCAGCATGTTAAAACGTTCCTTGCGAAGGCCAACAAGAGTCTTCTCTCGCTAATTCCGATGAACTTCATTACAGCATAGCAGACCCCCCTGTGAATGCATTTCCTCATTCGAAAATCCCAATGATATACCTGTCCATCTTCCCCCAAACTCAGCAACTATCTTCCATCATCAACAAAAGAAAGAGCACGAGGTGTTCCATTCATTTTCAAGGTCCCAATCAACTGTTTAGTCTTTCTCGAAAACAACATTATATATCCATCATTCCCAAGGAATGAAATCGTGCTAGAGTCTGTTGACACCTTAAAGATCTCCAAACTCCTCTCCTCTCTACCAATTAAACAATTAATCCGGTCCAACGCACCTTTCACCAGATCAAAACCGTAAAAGAGCTTCCCGCGTCCTGCAACAATGGCCATTGATCCATTGGGCAAAAATAAAACCTTGCGAATTAGAAGATCCTCAATAAACACACTCTGGATGGTGGGGTTCCTTTTCCTGTCAATCTCGAAAAACTTCAACCTCTTATCAAACCTAGCGGTAAGTAGCAACTGCCCATTTCGATGGAACCTCACAGACTGTATAACCGCATTCGAGGGATCCTCTACATTTGCATCTCTTAGCATAGAATACTCAATCTGACCTGGCAACAACTTCTTCTCTAGTTCCTCGACTGTCACCCGTCAGCATAATGATGGAATCATGAATCGGCTTTCAGACTTTCGGAGGAAGAAGCGTAGTGTGAAAAACGATATTCAAAATCCTGAAATCGCGTGATTGGTGTGCGGCGTGTGTTGTCCATGTTTTGTGCATGCGACATGCATTGGTGTTCAGTCCACGTTCATTGTCTATGGCAGCTTGATCGTGTTGAATACTACGATTCATATATGTGGCTATCTTTCCAAGCAAGAAATATGTGACCATAATCTATGCATGCTACACAAGTCATGGTTTACACCATCTTGTCTATTTCAACATCGAATAGTTGTTTCAACCCCAATATAGATATTCATAAGGACGGCTAGTATCGAAGCCTTTAGGAGTTCAACGAAAAAACACAGGAGAAAGATCTAATATGTTTTGAACAACCAGTAGGGACACATAAGTTTTGTTATTATTGTGCCTATCACTGTGTGAGGCCGGGAAGAACGATAAAACGCATCCAATGTATCTTTTAAAACCTCAATAAGAACTTGGGTATTGGCAGACTCTGTCTCAACAGCAGCAGATTCATAATACTAACATGAGATTCTGGCGTAGCATATATAGTATGACTGTTTTTTCTGTTTGGAAAACGTCCTTCATGTTTGTTGCTAATAACTGCAAACTTAAACAAATTACATAAACCCACAGGCTGAACTCTTGGTAGAATTCTTTTGAAATAGCAATATCTTCTCAGAATGGTAGTCTGATTTGCAATTCGAGGACCTCTTCTACACCATTGCCAAAGTGGAATCAACAATAATAAAAATTATCAAACCAACAAAGAAAAAGAGAGTTGTCAACAGAAACCGAGGCCCTTCGAATTTCAGGAAATATACCACAAAGGGTTGTCCCTTCACCTCCAGCTTCATTGTAACGGTCTAACGCACTGGTGGAAATTCTCTAGCATTAACCACTTCAATAGGATGAGGCCAATGAAGACTTCTTTATTTCTATTGTTAAGTTGTTGCGTAAAACTGTCATCAGAACTCTCATCCAAAATCACGGTCATAATATAGTTTGTATAGAAGCATATATATCTTCAGAATAATAATTCCTAGATCTGTAAAACTTGACAGTGAGCACTAATATATATTTCAATGGATCGTTGTGGAGTGGTGTATTGGATGCCATTATTTTCAGGATTTTGTTCATGCAATTGAGGACCTGGAGCTTCACTTCTTCGAGTAGGTTTCTCATCAGCTCTCGGGTTACCGAGGCATCCTTTGATATACTGTAAATACTCTTCTACCTCAGAACACAAACTTTCTTCCCAAAAATCCCTACAAGTCTTTCAGCAAATCTGATGTAAGTTATAGATAATATGGAGTTGAGATCTCTAGTTAATTTATAAGCTTGATGCGATTCTCAGACACATTTGGGATGAAGACACTAAGTAGAGAAATTTTCAAAATCTGTTACAACATAGGCTCCATCTAGGGATGGTACTTTCCATTAAAGTGCCAAGAACAGTAGACCACGTGCCTGTATCAATAAAGTGACCTACAAAAAATCCTGAAACTGATCACGTAGTGCCTTGCAGCAATTCGAGCAGTGGAGGATTTCAACATTTGAGACCAATGGAGTTGCCAAAAAAAACATGTAGAGTCTACAAACCAAGGAGTCTCCAGGTGAAAAATCACAGCCAATCGAACGTCTATCCCATGTTCACCATCAGGAGATAGATCGAACCTTTGTCATATCCCAGGGAAGATAACTTCGTCCTCCGTCCCCGGCAATGGCGCCAAAATATGTTGTCGCAAGAGTTGACTCTAGGTTGTAATAGAGCCAAGCCTTAGCACATTTTTAAAAAGAAAAAGTTAAATTTATTTATTTGTTGTTCAGAACTTGACTTGAGTTGCAGCAAGCCAAACCCCGAAAATTGATTTTGAGTGTACTTCTGACCTAATACACTCAGAGATAGTTTCTCTCAATAGCCAAGGGCTCTTTACTCAGGAATATTCAATAATTACAGTAAGAAGGCTAGATTTCTTATTAGAAAAGATTTTTAATAAGGTTGGGGGTTGATCCAGGGAAACAGTCCATAGGGCATGGAGTCAAGTGAAAACCATAGAACGGAGATCATAGCGGTGATTGCATTACTTGCATAAAATGAGGCAAAGTAAGTCTATCTTTCAACTATAAATATCATGATATAATAGCAGAAAAAGAAAAGGAAAAGGCCATCACAGTGAAAGAATCTATCAAGGATGAATTTCCACTACGAATTTGGACGAAAAAACTGAAGGCTGATAGCTAGATACAGAGCACTTATCTGGAGTGAATTCTGACCAGTCACCATTGAAAACAAAACTCTTATCAACTGCGTGAAAGGAGCATGTAAAATGAATTCCAGACAGATTTTAACTCATTCAATAAAAGAATAGATAGATAATATGACAAAAAAGAGAACATAGTGAAAGAAATGACCGTGATGAATCTCATAATGTCAAGTCAACATGTCACTCTATATAACTCCATTCCGGGCTTTCAAAATAACTATGCGTTCCAAAAGGAGCTTTCTTCCAAAGAGCTTTACCCCCAAGCTTCCCCCCTCTACTATAATGAATGAAATTCTATATAAATTCCCTCTCTCAAGGAAGTTGAATCCACATCATATCATAACTGAAAATTAACTAACTTCAACTGTATTTAACTAATCATAACAGTAATCCAAACTAAATTAAAAGTACAAACAAAATCCTAGTTTCTGAATTGTTTATAACAGTATTTGATCCGCCTCCATGCGCAAAAATCTCTGCAGCTGTCAGGAGTTCGTAATAAATAACCAGATCAACATTAGGAATATCTAGACCATGAACAACTACATTAGTAGCAAATCAGCATGTTAAAACGTTCCTTGCAAAGGCCAGCAAGAGTCTTCTCTTGCTGGTTCCGATGAACTTCATTACAACATAGCAGACCCCCTGTGAATGCATTTCCTCATTCGAAGATCCCAATGATATACCTGTCCATCTTCCCCTAAACTTAGCAACTATCTTCCATCATCAACAAAAGAAAGAGCACGAGCTATTCCATTCATTTTCAAGGTCCCAATCAACTGTTTAGTCTTTGTCGAAACCAACATTATATATCCATCATTCCTAAGGAATGAAATCGTGCAAGAGTCTTTTGACACCTCAAAGCTCTCCAAAATCCTCTCCTCTCTACCAATCAAACAATTAATCTAATTCAACGCACCTTTCACTAGATCAAAACCGTAAAAGAGCTTCCTGCGTCTTGCAACAATGGCCATTGATCCTTCGGGCAAAAATAAAACCTTGCGAATCGGAAGATCCTCAATAAACACACTCTAGATGGTGGGGTTCCTTTTCCCGTCAATCTCAAAAAACTTCAACGTCTTATCAAACCCAACGATAAGTAGCAACTTCCCATTTCGATGGAACCCCACAGACTGTATAACCGCATTCGAGGGATCCTCTACATTTACATCTCTTAGCATAGAATACTCAATCTGACCTGGAAACAACTTCTGCTCTAGTTCCTTGACTGTCACCCGTCAGCATAATGATGGAACCGTGAATCGGCTTTCAGACTTTCATAGGAAGAAGCGTAGTGTGAAAAACGATATTCAAAATCCCGAAATTGCGTGATTGGTGTGCGGCGTGTGTTGTCCACGTTTTGTGCATGCAGCATGCGTTGGTGTTTGGTCCACGTTCATCGTCTATGGGAGCTTGATCGTGTTGAATACTGCGATTCATATATGTGTCTATCTCGCCCAAAAAGAAATATGTGACCATAATCTATGCATGCTACACAAGTCATGGTTTACACCATCTTGTCTATTTCAACATAAAATAGTTGTTTCAACCCCAATATAGATATTCATAAGGACGGCTAGTATCAAAGCCTTTAGGAGTTCAACGAAAAACACAGGAGAAAGATCTGATATGTTTTGAACAACCAGCAGGGACACATAAGTTTTTCTATTACCGTGCTTATCACTGTGTGAGGTCGGGAAAAACGATAAAAAGCATCCCATGTATCTTTCAAAACGTCAATAAGAACTTGGGTATTGGCAGACTCTGTCTCAATAGAAGCAGATTCATAATACTAACATGATATTCTGGTGTAGCATATATAGTATGACTGCTTTTTCTGTTTGGAAAACGTCCTTGATGTTTGTTGCTAATAATTGCAGACTTAAACAAATTACATAAACCCACAGGTTGAACTCCTGGTAGACTTCTTTTGAAATAGAAATATCTTCTCATAATGGTAGTCTGATTTGCAATTCGAGGACCTCGTCTACACCATTGCCGAAGCAGAATCAACAATAATAACAATTATCAAACTAGCAAAGAAAAAGAGAGTTGTCAACAGAAACCCAGACCCTTCGAATTTCAGGAAATATACCACAAAGGGTTGTCCCTTCGCCTCCAGCTTCATTGTAATGGTCTAATGCACTGGTGGCAATTCTCTAGAATTAACCACTTCAATAGGATGAGGCCAATGAAGACTTATTTATTTCTGTTGTTAAGTTGTTGCGTAAAACTGTCATCAGAACTCTCATCCAAAATCGCGGTCATAATATATTTTTTATAGAAGTGTATATATCTTCAGAATAAGAATTCCTAGATCTGTAAAACTTGACAGTGAGCTCTAATATATCTTTCAATAGATCGTTGTGGAGTGGTGTATTGGATGCCGTTATTTTCAGGATTTTGTTCATGCAATTGAGGACCTGGAGCTTCACTTCTTCGAGTAGGTTTCTCATCAGCTCTCGGGTTACCGAGGCATCCTTTGATATACTGTAAATACTCTTCTACCTCAGAACACAAACTTTCTTCCCAAAAAGCCCTACAAGTCTTTCAACAAATCTGATGTAAGTTATAGATAATATGGAGTTGAGATCTCTAGTTAATTTATAAGCTTGATGAGATTCTCAGACACATTTGGGATGAAGACACTAAGTAGAGAAATTTTCAAAATCTGTTACAACAGGTGGTTAGGTCTTGATTGATTTCCTCCATTGAGGAATGCATGGTGGTATTGATGGCAACAACATTGGCACTGAATTGTTTCACTTCTTGTTGGGTCTCGATGAGACTAGATTGCAAGGTATTGAAGCGAGCTTCCAAGTCTTGTCTACGGGTATGGGCCATGAGGACAAGGGAACCGAAAAGGGGTGGGTGGGTTCAAATTGTTTTCCGAAAAATGATATGTATGAATGTGATAAAGGTGAAGAGATGAATCCAATGGAATAGGTCTCAAATAATGGTGAAAAAAAAATCAGAATTTTTTTCTTTTTCTTTTTACACCTGCGGAGTTATACTCCAGTCTGAAGAATATTGTAGTGACAAAATACCCAAATGATTAACCAGGAAGAAATGTGTAGTAATTTGGCAACCCAAACATAGTTGTGCAACAATAGATCTTATTTTTTTTAATTTGTTTATGTTTCTATCTCCAAGGGTTAGGTATTCAAGGGTTCTACAGACAAGGGTTTACCCTGTGCTATAGCTCTCTGAAATATGTGCAGGGTCCAATAGTAGTACTCGGCCCAATATATCAGGGCAGTAACTAAGGAAGCTAGATTGTACCCTTAGTCATACTACCCGACTACCCACATACTAGAGAGTATCTTCCCGAGTGATGTTCTCGGTGGCACTATAGCATTCAAGTGGACGATTGGTTTATCTAAAGAGGGCTTCATGTAATCTAGGTCGATCTATACACAGGTGTTGTCAGATGCGCTACCACTCGAAGGGGTACCAACATGGGTTACAAGGGTGGCCAACATATGTGCGCTTAAGTACCACATGTATTTCCTGCACATATGAATCCCTCAACCACAGGTTTATGCATGTAATGATGGATCTCTGTGGCTTAAAGATATCAGAATACATCTCTACTCTGAAAAAAAATTTACCCACAATTTCTGTCAAGGAAAGTGCTCTTATACCACTTGTAATATACCAGATATAAAAAGTATGCAGAATTGAAATAAAATGCTAGAAATGGCAGAATAACAATAATATAATCAGAACAATCGCCACAATAGCACTGAAATGATATAAGAATAAAAACAAAAATAACACTTTGATTCTGAAAGAAATGTTCATGGGCCTCTTCGAGGGGGCAACCTCCAATTCAGAAGGGCTCTATTACAATAATATCCAAGCTAGGGTTCTCATATGCTCGAATCCTATTTATACTAAATATTTCTATCAAAAGAAGCATCTAGAGGAAGATCCTTCTAGAAGCGAAAGATTCTATTAGGTCTTCTTACATTTGACTTATTCTATTTTATTGCAAGGCCTTATTAATATTGACCTTTATTACATCCGAATATATTGTTCTACCTATGTGCGGGTTAGGACTCTAATAAGTAGCTTCAGGATTATTTCTCACATTAGGGGGAAGGCTTTGAAGAATTCCTCCCCAAATTTCTTGAACTTTAGTACTTATAGAGGTGGATGGTCCTTGAGTTGATATTGATAGACTTTTCATCTATCTTTTCACTTCTCCAAGAATAATCTCATGATCAACATTAGTTTCTAACATGCATTCTTCCATTTATTTTGCTTTTTGGATTGCTTCATTTAATTTATTTATTTTTGCAACTATTATTGCATAGTTCACATTTGATGGC
Source organism: Picea engelmannii (assembly GCA_009831015.1). NCBI lineage: Eukaryota > Viridiplantae > Streptophyta > Pinopsida > Pinales > Pinaceae > Picea > Picea engelmannii. Next base: position 29,312 of record ML783954.1, on the reverse strand, counting down.
ATGAAATTATTGTAGCATCCAAGTACAACAAGGTCATTTGGGCATTGCCCATGTGGGATTTGATTTAATGTCTTGAAAAATCACAAATTAAAATCCTTGATCCTTTCACCCTTTTGAATATGGATTTGGGTGAATTGAGTAAGTAGAGTATGATATGCAATAGGATGTTCATATATGGTCATGATCATACCCTCTATATAATCAAACAAACTCAATACTTTGACCATTACATCATCATGTTTTGTGCCTATCGATGTTTGTAGAAATACTTTGACCATTACATCATCATGTTTTGTGCCTATTGATGTTTGTAGAATTACTTTGACCATTACATCATCATGTTAAATCAAATGAATATCACAAATAATGAGGAACTGATCCATATTCTTTTTTAGGATCCATAATCCCATCACCTGAAAATATCAGTAAAATTCCTTGAGGAAGAGTCGGAAATTGATGTTGTTCTCCCCGTAAATTGAGTGGGATAGATCTAACTCTCCTTCTCGGGTTTCTTTGTCTTTCTTTTTTTTATGTTTCTTCATTGATAATTTCATTTCTTTTTTCTTCTTGGTCACCCATGATTATTACATCATTGGAATCAGAATTTGAACTTTTGGTTTCTTGGTGAATCTCAAGTTTCTTACTTTTACTTCTTGTTAATGGACCTTTGTACGATTCTAACTTTTAAAGATTTATTGCTTTCTTCTTTGTCTCAAAGATAATGTTATTTCTTCTTCTTGAGCAAGTGCTTCCCACATTATTTCGAGTTCTTCATGACTCCTCACTGTTGTGATGGTTAGGTAATACAACCGGTGCATGATACTTCTTTGATATTTAAGTCCAACTTGTATTTGGGGTTGGTTGGGCTATGGTAGAGTCATCCAAATTTCTTGTTTATGAAACCGACCTTTTGTTTAGTTCCCTAGTGGAGTCTATTGGCCTCCCATTTTTCCATGTCTTAACACCATTTTTCTCAATATTATTCCACTGCTAAACCCCATTATCCTACAAATCCATGCTCATAATCCTAAAACCTAGCAATAAATGTTTAAGAGGTAATAATTGCTTATTATATTTGATTTCCTAAGTTTTTAATAGGTTTGAATGAGTTTTTGGAACTAATGTTTTCCTATGAGTAATTTCAATCCTATTCCTGTGCCTACAGTAGTTCTGGTACCCAGGTTTGTAGGTTGACATATGTACACCCACCCAAATAAAAAATGGTCATATGGGTTTTGGAAGACTAACTACAAACATGGATTGTGACCCATTGGTTCGCGTCCAAATCACACATTAGCAACAATCGACTTTTAGGAAGATTTATGGGAAACCAAAGAAGATTTTGAGAAATATAGAACATGGGTTTTGTGCAAGATGGTCTCAATTAGGTCACATGCCAAAACAATCCTGAAATCTAGCACAATTAGGGAGATGTCGAGGTTTTCCTAATATGTGGTTGTCCATATTTATCTTGTGGCACATTTTTTCCCGAGTTGAGACAACAATCAAATATCTTTCTTATCTTTGAAAAATATTAGTTGTAGAAATATATGTTTTTATATTCTTGTATTTAGGTCACTGAGGTTAGAGAAATGATTTACTAGTTTAATGGGCATATTCTTTGATCTTCTCTTATATACATGGACTGTAATGTCATGCGGGATAAACCATGAACTGGAAACATTGTATATATCAACTTGTAGCTACAAGCATCCTTGATCTATTGTTGTTATCATCCCAACATGATTTATGTGATGAAGGGCATGTTGTAATCTCAAACTTTGGTTTTTTAATACAAGTACAAATTTTGATATTTAGTGATTATTTCAACTCTGCTACTGTAAGTTTTTAAGGGCTTGATACTGCTTGGAAAGGGACCACAAACACTGGATCCAAAGCTCATTTTGTATTATTGTTAGAATATTTTTATATGTTAGAATGCCACAATAATAGTTAGTTTGTATTTCTCATGTTCCATTAACAATTTTATATTTGCAATGAGTTTCTAACCCGTGGAACAATCTATAGACTTAATCATTTTCCTTTTGTTTACAACATGTAGTATTGGGAATGATAAGGTTGGTAGTTCAGTCTATCTCCCGAGATAACTTGTATTGGTATTTGCATATTCTCAGGGATAAGTATTTACATTTGTATGGTTTGCATCTCATTGAAATCATAGTTTGATTTTCTGGTTAATGCAAGTTTTGGAGTTTTGTTGTAATTACAATTACACAGTCATGTATAAGATTAGTTCAATCACTAATAAAAATACACCATCACATGGAAATGTCATGGACCTTCTTGTGACATTTCATCCCTGGGATTGGTAATTGTCATTTATAAGTTTTCATTGTCACAATTAATACTAAACAATGTATGACAATTGAGTCACATCTCTATATAAGAAATTTCTTTATATAAAAGAAGTGTAACACCACCATACGTTCATCACATTGAATGTTTTGATTGTGGGTTTGAGTGTTAGAATCATTGTTCATAAGCTTTACCTATGGACTAATATACTCAATCTAAGATCAATAGTATATAAATTGAGATTCAATACCCTTACAACTGACTGATTAAAGGAAGTGTTTTGGGTAAAACTTATGATCATAGATAATACTTTGTTTCACTAGTTTTTGGACATTAATTGAGATTCTTGTTGTCAAATATAACCTCATATACAAAAGCATTAACACTTAGCTTATCAAATTGAAATATTGCTTCTTGGATCCTAGAAGGAGATTTGATGAAAGATTTAGTTATTGGTCTTTGTTTTAAACTCTTTATCAACTCTTGAGTAATTATTTTGTGTGTGAGCCCTTGACACCCATCGATTGAGAATTAAGATGAGAATAGAATAGAGAACATGATCATGTATAGATCAGAGATCTATGGATGACATATAGAGTTATTTACTTACTTCTCATACCTGATATTCATTTTTTGGACCAAGTTAAGTTATTTACAATGTTTGATTGATGGTATTTTGATGAATGATTGATTTCAAGTGTGGTTTGCTTGTCTCCTGAGAGGAAAGATTAATTTTGAATAATGAGAGTAGTTTGGAATTCAACCTTTTCCTACACATACTATGTGTACAAATCACAATTTTACGAACTGGATTGACGAGTAAATGGGGTTTATTAATGAAAATTAATTAACCCAACAAAGTCACCAAAAATGTTGATCTAAAAGACTACCTTACAATATTTAATATAACATAATGATGATAAATCCCCCTGTGTTTTTAAAGTGGTGGTAATCCTCTATTTTTAAACAATATGCAAGAACATAAACAATGCTTGAGAGAGGACCATGCTTATTCTTGAAATAAATATTCGCATGAAAAGAGTACATGAGAAAGGACTAGGTATCTAACATAAAGTAAATTTTCACACTATAATACAATATTATAGACCAAAAGAGCATATTGTATCATAGGACGACATTTCCATCATAGAAATCATCAAAGTAAGACACATTATTGAGCACAGGGAAGGAAAATAAATACCACGTATGGTAGAGAACTTTAAATGATCATTTCGATAAAATGCAAAAAGGATTTTGATAGAAACACATTTGAAATCTCATGGTTAGAACTTAAAGCCTGAGAAATCATTAATGTTATGTCCCAAATAGTTCTCTGGGAATATGAAAATATAATAGATTTCTTTGTAAACATAAATATTAATGTCTAAGAGTTCAATGGACAACATGCCAAACAACTCTATAAATGATGAAGTGTTTTCTATAGAAGACATCAAGTTTGGGGTTAAGCGACTCTCAAAAGGAAAAGCTAATGACATCGAAGGTTACCAAGATGAAATATTAAAACTTGGAGGACCTATCCTCATCCATCAAATACATATTCTCTTCAATTTAGCTATGCAGCAAGGCTAAATCCAAAAACCTTGGACTCAAAGCCTCATTGCACCTATTTTTAAGAGCAGGGATAAAACCAATCTCTCTAATTATAGGACCATTATGATTAACCCCATTTTAACTAAGCTATACGGATGTATTTTGGAAAAGATGATTGACACATGGATATAAAGAGGCCAAGTTGGGTTTAGAGGATACATTTCCACTGTGGACCACCTTGTTACATTTAGGATCATTGTAGAGGAGTGTCGTAATGATAAAATTGATTTCCTTTGTTGTTTCGTTGATTTTATAAAATATTTTGCCATTGTGCTTTGGACTAATCTCTGAAATAAGTTAGAAGAGCTTAAAGTTCCTTTCAAGTTAAGAGATGTTGCAGTAAGGATATATCAAAAATCTATTGCCAAGTTTAGGAACAATGAGGGTTGGTCAGAAGAAATTAACTATAATATAGAATTCAAGCAAGGTTATCCCCTAGCCCCCACCCTTTCGAAATCTATATTGATAATTTAGAAGACTGTTTGGAGGATGCAAGTTGTATTGGAAAAACTCTCACTAATATAGTCATCATCTTTCTTCTTTATGATAATGATATTTCTCTTATGGCAAAGAGTCCCTATGACCCAGGTACGCAACTAATAGCCCTCGTGGACTTCTTCTGTAGAATGGGAATGATTGTGAACATTGACAAAACAAAGGTTATGATAATTAAATACAAAAGGATGACCTATGATACTTTTTTTATGACAACGATAGCTTGGAGGAAGTGCATTCGTACAAGTATATTGGAATCGATATCCACCACAAGCTCAATTTGGAACTATAGTGTTGAAAAAAGGATAAATGGAGGGTGGAAATCTTATTATGGACTCGAAAATAATTGTAAATCAACAAACCTTTGACTTTGGGACAAAAAAAAATCCTCTTCCACACTCTCGTCACTCCAGTTATCTTATATGGATGTGAAGTTTGGGGTTACGATATATCTAGAGAATCCTTGAGAAATATAGACAAGATCCAAGAGAATTTTATAACTTATGATATCAAAATTAAGGGCAATACACCCTATCTTATCATCCTCATAGAAGCAATCCTTTCCCCCATTGAGAGCATTGCTATTATTAGATACATAACGTACAAGAATACGATAAAAAACATGGATGACAAGAGGCTCTTGAAAATTTATTCAAACTCTAGCAAAAACCACCAACAACTCAAGCAGGGATGGCATAAATATGCCAAATCTTGGATAAATTATTAGGGAATACAAGAAGAAGCCATCATACAAAATATCGATAATATTACAAATCTTATCACTTCTAAATTTAAGGAGAATATGTGGTGTGATAATTAATTAGTGGATAAAAGGATATTAAGATACTACAAGGAGGTGGTCAACCCTAATTTAGAAGATCAAAATTACCTCTAAGTTTTAAAATGTGCAAAGAAGAAAATCAACATTTCTAAAATAAGAACAAACTCTCATGAGCTACATAGTGAAACTAGGCATTGGACAACTCCCAAATCACCATGGGATGAGAGAATGTGTCACCTTTGTGACACTAAGTGACTAGAAGATTAAAAAAACTTCCTCTTGGATTTCCCCGCCTATACCCATATTAGATCCCAATTTACAAATATTTTCCACATTACCAACCTTCCTTACCTCCTAAATCATCAAAGCTATGGTGATCTTGCAATGCTTCTCTAAATTCCTTTTTAACATAGATATACAATTTTAAAGAAATTGAAGTAATATATTACCTTCTTAAGGTCCAATAGACCAATTAGTCTCAGTGGACATTAATTTGTCAGCATGACCATCATCATCATCAAATTTCATTTTCCATTCAAAGAGGAATGGGATGGAGCTCCCGCGTGTTAACATTAATTCTTGTTAAGAGGGGTGGGTTGTTTTTTCTCCTTTGAGATCGTAGCCCTAGCTGTGAAGAAGTAGGCCTGAAATTCCAACAAAGGAATTTTATTTGAAGGGTGCGGTCATGAGCGCCAAGCGCAACACACAGAGGAAGTCCTCTTCGGGCTTAAAATCAAGCGAGTGGGCATTTTTATTTCAACGGAAAGGATTCATCGACAGAGCAAAGCAATGGTCGGTGGATAATTGTAGTTGACCAAGTCACGCCAAGTATAGCGCAGAAGTTTTCAAGGAAGTGAATGGTCGAAATTCTCCGTGGAGCACCCGCGAAGTTACGAGGGCCATTGATCGCGATCAGTTTAAGCATGGGATTATTTCTTGAACTCGGGGTTCGTGAGATCAGAGGGTGGGCCATATCCTTTGGTTGCGCGATATTGTGAATCACGAGAATTGTGGAAAGGAAAGGAGACATCACGTCTTGGGACTTCACAAGGGGAGAATGCCAAAGTTCGACACTCCAACTTGCGAGATCGCGAGTTGCGAGAGGCACTAGTACTTGAGCCCTGGCCGATGGTTACATGTGGAGGGCACTGATAATAAAAAGAGCCATACCCATAGCTCCATCTCACATCTCAGGACTTCGTAAAAGGGGAGCACGAAGGCTCTACCCTCCAACTCGCGAGATTGTGACTTACAATAAGTGTTCAAAGGGGAGTCAACCATCACTGACCATTGCGTCTCGGGACTTCGCCAGAGGAGAATACCAAAGTTCGACACTCCAACTCGTGAGGTCGCGAGCTACGAGAGGCATTAGCACTTGAGCCCTGGCCGATGGTTACATGTGGAGGGCGTTGACAAGGAAAGGAGCCAGACCTGTATCGCCATCTCAGGTATTGGGTGTTTAAAAAATATGAGCTGAGGGTCTTTGAAAAATGAACTCACAAGTCGCGAAATGCAAAGGGATTTTAATGTCATGCCCATAGTATCGCCGAAAGTGTTTTTGGTCGTTTGATAAAGGAGAGACACGTGGCACATGATTGGGCTATGTCACCACCTCGCTTATCACAACTTTGAAGAGCAAGGATTATCTCCCTCCCATCCACGAGATGCGAAGTGCCGAAGGCATCCGGGATTTGGGTCCACAATATTGCCGAGATGTTCAGGGCCATCCGATCAGAGGAGGGCATGTGGTGCACGATTAGGCTCTATTTCCTCTTCACGCATCGTGACTTTGAAGAACGAGGATCAACCTCCTCCCATCCATGAAATGTGAAGTGTCGAAGGCTCCCAGTGTCGGGCCCACAATCTTGCCGAAATGATCCAGGCTGTCCATCCCAGAGGAACACATGGCACATGATCGGGCTCTGTTGCAACTTCACCCATCGCAGCTGTGAAACACTTTTTCTCTGTAGCTGGGATCCCCGAAACGCGAAGTGTTGAAGGCGCCTTGGGCGTGGGCCCATGGTCACAGCACAAGGTTGTATGGGGTAAGGACAAAGAAATCAAGGGATATGGAGCCAATATGATCAAAAGAAGAGGGATCGTGTCTGTTGTTTTTTGAAGCCAACTCCATCCACCATGTGACGGTTCATTTTTGCAGTTTTAGTCACCAAGAGTCCTGAATGCTAGAATGAGGGAATTTCCCAAAAGGAGGAGGATCGAAGCACCTTAGAAAAAGGCTCTAGGGGAAGATAGCCCCCAAGCTTGGGAAGTGAGCATGTGGTCATTTCTTGTGCTCGAAGTTTCAGTCGCTCACCATAGAGGGGAGCGATTAATGAAAAGTAGGTTGGTAGCTGAAACTTCAATTCTAGCCATGAATGTGAGGCATGGAGGTTCTGGCAGGCAGTCTGCCCAAGACCGTTCGGTGTGCAGGTTGATATGAAAGGCCCACGTTGATCTGATGTTATCGTCCAACCAAAGAACCTACACATGATAGGTTGGACTTTAATGTCTCAGCTACCCTACTGATGCCAAGGGAGCGAACTTCTCTAAGTATATATTCTCAATTGTTATATTTTTGTAAGGTATTGATGGTTGAGCTAGGCTCTCGATTGTAAAGTTTTGATGAAGCATTGGTTGCTCTAGTTATGTATTGGCACTTGAGACTTCTTGCCTTATGAATGTCAGCCTCTTTCCATCTCTCTATGTACACTGTGTTAGAACAGCTCGGAATTGGAGGATCCAATCAAGTTGCACTGTTATAGGATGATGTATGTTGGATCACTGTAATAGTTGTATTGTTTCTAATCAGTTCTTGTATTTTCTCAACAATGGATGATTTGGAATTGGAAGATCCAGTCAAGTCACCCTTCAGTTCTCTGAAACTCTGAACCAAGAGGATCTTGTATTCTGAGTTTTTCCTCCTCGAGCTGCTGAAAGGCATGATTCCTAAAGTAGTCTTTCTCACTCATCCCACTAAGTCTTCCATCTGCTCATTTTACAATCAACTCACTAACGGAAGTTAGATCAAGACCTCCTTCGTTTTTTTACATACCAAACCTGATTTTCTGAGTTCAAGCGATATTTTCTTGAGTCTCTATCCATCCGATCACCCCTTTAAAACAAATCTTGACATAAAATTGATGGGCATCGAGCTCTACTCCTATTGCAATCCAGGAGTGACTTCCAACGCCAACATTTCTGGCGTCGTTGCCGGGGACGAAGTTAAAAAAATTTCCCGAGATTGAACGAAATTGAGCATCTGATTCTGAAGGTGCATCAAGCATCAGAGCCTTTGAATATTGCTACTATGCACCTAGTGACTCCATTGTGATGACTCCACTGGAGTGAACCTACTATTTTAGTTGTGGCTTCCAGAGGGAGACACACGCGGTCCCATCCACAACTGCCTCTAGCTACACCTATAGCTGATCCAGAGGTGATTTTCAGAAAAGGAAAGGCCTCTGAAGGAGAAACTTCCACCATTGAACTAGGTAATCTGCCATCTCCTTCTGTAGAAACTCCATTTTCTTCTCCTCGGCTTTCTAGCAGACCTTTTTCTGAAGTTTCTCATTTCCTGAATTTCGGGAGTGTTCCTGCTGCGTTTTCCCCTCCTGGTCTGGGATTGGAGGGAGAAATCCTTGTCACTCTCCTTTCCCCTGAAGTTGTACCTTGGCGTGGGCCCAAGACCACAATAGACTTCCCCACTCCTATATTTTCCACTCCTCTTCTTGTTACTATTGCCACTTCTGCACAAAGAGAAGCATTTGCTAACTCAAGCCCATTAGCCTTCTCCCTAAATCCCCCATTGTTTCCTGGAAGCTCATTCCCAGTATCCCCTTTTTGAGCCCCTTCCCCTCCGAGTTCTCCTCCACCTAATATCCCTATGGTAGGAGAAAATCCCCCTACGACTAGAATGGAGGCTATAATAGTTGCTAGGTATTCTCCCCTTGTGTTACCTCAGCCTCTCAATGCCCTTCCAGCAGATGGCTACCTCAAGTAGCTGCCCAAGTTTACAGGTGAGGGGGACATAACTACAGAAGAACACCTCGAAGCCTTCTATAGTTTTACAGACGATCATGTTATCATGCATGCATATGTATGGATGAGGATTTTCATCCATAGTCTTGAAGGCGAGGCTAGAAAATGGTTTAGGGCCCTACCTCCTGGATCTATTAATGGGATTAAGGCTTTGGATAGTGCCTTTTTGAGACAATGGGGAGACAAAAAGGACTTCATGTATTACATGAATGAGTTTGGGTCTTTGAAGAGAAAGGAAGGAGAGTCTGTCTCTGACTTCTCCAAAAGATTTAATAAAATGTACAATAAGATCCCCACTGAGATAAAGCCCTTCGAAGCCTCTGCAAAGATCACTTATGCCGGCACTTTTGATCCTGATTTCTGCCTCCTGTTGAGGGAAAGGAGAGTGTTACCCATGATTTTGGTCGTCATGATGATGTATTGATGATGGTGTTCTTAGGCTCTTCATTAGAACTTTCTCCTAAGAAAGGTTACTTTCTTCTCTTTCCAGAAATATCATTTTTGAGGAAGGTTTGCATGTTTCCAATATATTTGCCTGCGAGAATGCATGATTCTCGCAGGCTACCTTAAGCTAGGGTGCGAGAGGTTCGCACTATGTATAAATTCTAGGGTGCGAACACTTTCTAAAAGAAGGAAAAAGATGAATTCTCGAAGCTTCTAGAAGGGAATCTTCTAGAAGAATGAGATGGCATTTGAATGGTTATCTAAGTACTGGATTTCCTGATATTTTGGGATCATTCTTATCCAAGTAACCAATTCATTCTCTCCTATATATTGAGTGAATTATCATGGAAAAGGTTAGAGGCAAGAGAAGCAAACAAGCAAGAGATTTATTGGAGAATTAGTGGAAGATTGTGAGAAGGATTGAAGCTACAGTAGCTAGAGAATTCCAACAAGGTCATCAAAGGTGGTTGATCTTCTTCATGAAAGTGAGAAAGTGTGTGTGTCAGAGACAAGGGTCATCGAAAGGAAGTTTGCAACATCAAGGCTCAGGTTGTAATCTATACTTTCCATCAATATGATACAGTAATGTGTCTCTTTCCCATAAAGTTAGTTCTACTTTATTGTATAACTCCTTGATCATATACATAGATTGACTGTTGAATAGATTGTGCCTTCTTCACTTCGGTTGGTTTGTATTGTTTTGATCTTAACTATATGAGAGCACTGGAGCGAAGCAGGAGCAACAAAGATCAAAGGAAGCAATCATAAGGTATGTTCTTTAATCGAATCTCCTAGTACATTCAATAGCTAAAATCTAGGAAAAGAGTATTATTCTGTCTTGCTTTGTTCTAGATCTAGGTGGATCTAGGGAGATCGGTTTGTGTCCGCACTTACGGATTTAGCCAATAACAAAATTGGCGACTCCACTGGGGAACAATCCCATTTTATTTGTGACTTTTTGTGTTTTTCTGTGGCCATTTTCTCTGGTTTCATTCTTCTCCTGTCCTATCTGTCTCTGAGTCTTCAGGGTATCTTGATAGACCTTCTGAGTCCAGAAGCTTTTTTGAATTTTACTTAATTTTTCAAATTTTTGGATATGTTAAGGAATTCTCGCACTACCCCTCATTGCATCCTGTGAGAATCAGGAAGGTTCGCACCCTGCACATAGGTTTCAGTGCGAGGTCCTCGCACCTTGCTAAAAGGTCACCTGCGAGAATCATATGTTCTCGCACTGTGTAATATTGCTTACCTGCGAACATGTTTTTTCAAAATTTCAAAATTAAGTTTTGGTCTTTCTAACTACTCAGATCAGTTGAATTACCTCTTATGGGTTTCTTGGACCTCTGATTGATGTATTTCTTGCTTTGGTTTTCATGCGTGAACAGTTTTAGGGTTTCAAGGTTTTTCTTGTCCTTTGTGTATTGACTTTCATTTCTTGACTCTTCTTGGAAAAACCATTCTCTCTGACTTCAGATTCTGAGTGTGTTTGATTAGTTGAGAACCAGTGATTGGTTGAAAGTTGAGTACTTGGTTTTTCTCATTTGCTTCTTGGTTTGAAAGACCATTTTCGTTTTCATTGAGAAGACTATTTGATTTGCTCTTTAGTTTTTGCTTTCATTGAAAGAGTTGATTGGGTTGATATTGCTTGATTCTTTATGATTTGATTTTCTCCTCTCTCATTGGTATAGTGAGAGTTCTTTTTGAAAAGTGAACACAAAGTTTTCTTTCATCAAATTGTTTTTGTCATTTACAAAACATTGAAAATCAAAATTTTTTGAGATTGTTGAAGTATTGAAAAAGAGACACATAGAATATAGTCATTTAATAAGTGATTGTTTGCATTGACATTTGAAAGGAAATTGTGCATTGTAGTTCCGGGTTGATTTGGAAAATTTTCTCTCTCTCCCATACATAGGATTCATTGAACAAAAAGTGATACATTTCATTCACGTCCTTGCATTATTGGGTCAGAGTCATACAACATAAGTTTCACTTCCATTACCTTTGAGTAAACAACAACTCTTAAAAATATTGCGTAATCATAAAATTTATCTAGTAACTCTTTTCTAGGGCTCTTTTACACCAACATTTATCTAGGCTAGTGCTTTAGAGTAGGAAGAGAGATACACTCTCCAAAAGATCAAAACACACAATAGCATCTTGAGTTAGGGAGTGTTAAATTCCATTTGCAACATATTGTCCTGGGAATCCCTTCTAACACAAGGGTCAAGCACTAGGTCGCATTGGTGTTGGCAGAGTTACTCACCCTGCTTTGTTGACATCAATGTAAAGATTGCACGTATTACAGGGGTCACTCAGAGGTATACCCACAATGATGAATGGAAGCCTTTTGAGTTGATTTCGGGCTAGATACCCTGCCCTTGCGTGTGTATCAGACTGTCAATTGTTCCCCCAGGCTTTACTGTTGTTTGTGGTGACCTTAGTGGCCTATCTCTCTAGGTTCTTACCCAAGGTGACTGTGGAGGGGAAAGTCTTCACGGTACCTGGAATTGACGTTGACCAAACTCACTCGAGCCCCTTGCAGGGTATACCCACAATTATGTGTGGGAGCTTGCACCAGGGTGTAAGTCCATTAAGCAGGTCATCAGCGTAACTTTTCCACCTTAGCCCCACCCCTTCTCGTCTCGTTGTTGCGACGTTGGATTTCATCACCAACTAGTGGCTTCGAAATTAGAAGGTCTTGTTTTCCTGGTGATTTCTTCCTAGATTTTGCTTACTAGTGCGTGTTGTTTGTTTCTCGAAGTTGACCCTAAGAATTTCTTCGCGGAGCTTGTCACTCATTTACAATTGCTCCCCCACGATGTTCACGTAGAATGCAAGGTTTATCTCCAAAGCATCTGGACGATTCTCAACCCTTGCCTTCCAGTACACCTAAGGGCTCTCCTCACTAGAGTGAATTCCCAGTTGTTACCCCACCACATGTGGAAACAAGTGAAGTCCCAGTTGTCACCACACCACAAGTGGAATCAACTGAATCTCTAGAACCTTTTCAAATTACCAATACTAGAGAGGACTATCACATTCTCCATGGTGAACGACCTTTTGTGCGATTAAATTCTTCTGAAGAAGAAGTTGTTACATCTTCTGAATCAGCCGTTGGGCCTTTTCCTGGGGAAGCAGACCAAGATCCTTTTTGGTCAGGTAATTTCTGAAGGGTCCTTTTTGGTACTGAGTCACCTATAGTCTACGAAATCAACCCTCCGGTGTTTTCTGAGACAGAGACTATACCAGTGCCTACCACTTATCACTTTGTTCTCCCTGATGAGATGGTCCATCTTGCGAATACTACGAGTGTCCCAACCAAGATTACTGCAACTAATCTTGCTCCTATCAATACCCAGCGAATGCCTGATATCATTTCGACACTACCACCAGGATACCATGTGTTGAATGCTTTGTTGAATGATTTTGTTCCAACACCTCCGCAAACCCCATCTGGTACTCCTGGGGGTCCTTCTGGGCATCCTATTCTCGGTTTTATTTCGACGCTCCCTCAATTTCTTCTTGGCAATCCTAATCCTAGTGGCACTATACCGTCCATTACACCTAACTTGCAGATTCTCGTTGGTGGACAAGGTGGTACGATTCCATTTCCTCTTACCGGACGTAATCCACTTACTACACAAACTACGATTGGCACACAACTTCTGGTTGGAACTTCACCGACAATAGGGGACCAACCCCACCTTTTGGACAAAATATACCTGCAGCTTTGGCCTAGTATTGGAATCAGATGCTACAAAATCTTCCTCAAGCGGCTGGGGGGCAGCAGCCTATCCCTACTATTGGCCAACCATATCCAAGTATACCAAATCCTATTTGGGGTACAAATGTTCAAACTAATGTCCCCGCTCAAGGTTATAATCCCCCGAGCTACTATCCTCTCCAACCACCACCGAATCATCCTGGGTCTTCCCACTATGGGCAGACTTCATACGGTCCTACTAGTTTGCCAACTGGGCTTCCACCCCAAAGTCACCAGTACCCGCAGGTGAATCGACAGTTACCTTTTCTTGCTACTTTGGATTTGCCAGATTTGTCTAGGATTCTAAATGATCCTATTCGTCACTCTCCCCAATGACCTGCTATTCCAGCTAAGCTTCCATCAGACATTCCTAAATTTGATGGCAAACTAGGAGAGGACCCGAACAATCACGTTATGACTTTTCACCTATGGTGTTCATCCAACTCATTGATGGATGACTCTATTCGTTTATGTCTTTTTCAATGAACCCTTACCGGTTCTGCCGTGAAGTGGTATATTGAATTGCCACGAGGTTTCTTCTCTGATTTCAACACCCTAGCTATGGATTTCCTTATGCATTACCAGTTACCGATCCGTTATGATACCAGGACTGAGATTTTGACTTCTTTCAAACAGACTAAAGGCACTCATATATCGGATCATATCTACTTCTACCACATCATATGTTTTGATGTGTACTGGTGATTCTAAGCCAAACACCGTTGCACTCATGACTAGAGCCAAAGATTATACTCCGTCTAAAGAGAAGGTTGATGATTTACCTCCTGCTTTGGTACAACCCTCTCCACCGACTCCACCTACCAATGGTCCTCTTCATCTTGAACGACCGAGCCCTGATACAATTCTATGACCACCCCCCAAAGGTGTCGTTAGAAAGTCGGCTTTCAATCCTCATGCTCGTGTGGCCCAAAACTACAGTATTATTGAATATCTGGCCTAGGCACCTTCAGCGATGTCAGCCCTTGAAGTCCTTCAATCGTGTCCTGCACAACAGAAGGCACTATTGAAAGCTATAGGTGGAATTGACCCAACCGATACGAATTTAATAGTCTTTGACTTGGATGATCACATTCCAAGATTTCCCCCCCAACTCGCATTTCAAATTCAAGTTGTTGTCTCTGAAAAGAACATTTGTCGCACTGTTATTGATTAGGGTGCCTCTACGTGTGTAATGTCTTTTGCTTGTTGGAAAGCCATTGGCTCTCCTCCCTTGACTGAATCACAAAATACTCTAAAAGCCTTCAATGGCTCTGGTTTTAAGCCTTACAGAGTTCTTCCTTCGTTTCCTATTACTCTCGAAGGTAAGACGGTCCAAGTCGAAGTGGAAGTCTTTGACGCTCCCCCTGATTATAATCTTTTACTTGGCCATAGCTGGATCGATTCCATGCATGCCATTGTGTCAACACTTTTCCGTGTAGTATGTTTTCCTCATCAAGGAAGGGTTGTTACCGTTGACCAACTTGCCTTCTTCAATTCCAATACATGTACTGGCAATGTGTCGTTTATTGCTAAAACCCCGTCGGGTTATGAGAATGTGGGTGTAGGTCTTTTAAAGGACTCCTCGTTAATGGGTACTTTTCCCATTCCTCCGCCCGATGTTCCACGCCCGTCAGTTGCTTCTATCAACATGATCTCCACCGTGCCTCATGAACTTCCTACGTCACATGACCCTTGGATTGTCCCTGACCCTGGAGATCATCTTCGTTTGGGCGACGTAATGTCGTTAAGTCTGGTTGAATCAGCGTATCAGGCCATCCAATCGGCCACACCTTCTACCTCCTCTTTTGATGAGTTGTCTCTTGATCCTTTCCGTGTTATCTTTCCCACTGACGAGATGATCATGTCCGTCATGGAGGACACCCCTTGGGATGATGGACATCATTGTTCCATACTCTTTCTGGAACAACACACTCTAGAGAACTACCAACAGATTTCGACTCCGTCGACCGTTGTTGTCATTTTCACGGTTCCTGTGACTTCACACGATGTGTTTGTTGAAGGGAACCTCAGTAATATATCGCCCACGATTCCCATTGACATATCCATTAAACCTGGGATAGTTGAAAATGTTCATATTGGAGCTTCGTGTTCTTCGGATGAAATCGTCACTTATACATCTCTGTTCAAAGAATTTTGTGACATATTCACCTATAGCTACGAAGAGATGCCAGGAATCGACCCTGCTATTGTTGTACATGAGATAAAGACATACCCCGGAGCTAAACCTGTCCGGAAACGCCTTCGTCCTGTCCATCCACGTAAAGTCGCGGCTATCAAACTCGAAGTTGAAAAACGTCTAAAAGCTGGTTTTATTTATCCGGTGGCTCTGATAGAATGGGTTTCCAATCCTGTTCCAATTGATAAAAAAGGTGGTAGTATTTGTGTATGTGTTGATTATAGGGATATTAATAAAGTGTGTCCAAATTGTTGATCTCCTTTCCAAGTATGCTCATTTATGCACTCTTCAACACTCGTTTACAACATCCACGATAGCTCATATTTTCATGGATCAGGTCTTCAAGCTTCATGGCATGCCACACTCTATTGTTTTGGATCACGACCTAACTTTCACAAGCAATTTTTGGCAATAACTATTCAAGATACAAGGCACCCAATTGCATCTCAGCACAACTTATCATCCCCAGAATGATGGTCAAACAGAAGTTGTCAACAAGTGTTTGGAAACATATTTGAGGTGTTTTTCCTCGGAAAAGAAAAATCAGTGGGCTCAATGGTTACCCCTAGCTGAATGGTGGTACAACACTTCATACCATATAGCTACACACATGACTCCTTTTGAAGCAGTATATGGACATAATCCACCTTTAGTTCTCTCATACTTACCAGGTGTCTCGAAAGTCCAGGCGTTTGATCAAACACTTACAGTTCGAGAGGCTATTTTTGTACCCTCAAAGAGAATTTGGTCATGGCACAGAATCACGTGAAGCAACAAGCATATCAAGGTTGCTCTGAACGTCAATTTGCAGAAGGGGATCAGGTGTTTCTTTGACTACAACCTTACAAGAAAACTTCCCTCAAGGTCGAACATTGTCAGAATCTAGCGCCCAAATTTTATGGTCTTTATACAGTTCTGAAGTGGGTGGGATAGGTGGCCTATCAGTTATATTTTGCTAGTCATTCAAAGCTACATCCTTTTTTTCATGTTTCATGCCTAAAGAATGTGATTGGAACTAAGTGCCAAATTCAAACCAACCTTCCTGAGTTAGCCAAAGAAGGATCCATTTGGATATAGCCACAAGCAGTTTTGGACCAGCGTGAGTGTCGCCTACATTAGAGAACCATCAATGAAGTGTTAGTCTAGTGTAAAGAAACAACTCCAATAGATGCCACTTGGGAACCAACTACCATTCTGCAACAATTTCCACATCTCAAGCCTTGAGGACAAGGTTGTTTTTAAGGGGGAGGACATGTTAGGGTCCTAACCCGCACATAGGTAGAAAAATATATTCGGATGTAATAAAGGACAATATTAATAAGGCCTTGCAATAAAATAGAATAAGTCGAATGTAAGAAGACCTAATAGAAGCTTCTGCTTCTAGAAGGATCTTCCTCTAGATGCTTCTTTTGATATACATAATTAGTATAAATAGGATTCGAGGGTATGAGAACCCTAGCTTGGATATTATTGTAATAGAGCTCTACTCAATTGGAGGTTGCCCCCTCGAAGAGACCCATGAACATTGCTTTCAAAATCAAAGTGTTATTTCTGTTGTTATTCTTATATCATTTCAATGCTATTATCGTGATTTTTCTGGTTATATTGTTGTTATTCTACCATTTCTAGCATTTTATTTCTATTCCGCATACTTTTTATATCTGGTATATTACACTACTCAAGAAACTAGACAAAAAATATAAATATTTTAGATGAGAAGGACTATTCAACAAATAAAAGACAAGATAACTCGAATCAAGAGGAGTGAGAATCTCATTCTACTGCATCAAAATGTAAGAAATCCATTACCCGATCTAATATGAATAAATGATGTAGAGAAAATAATTGAAGATCACAAACAAAGAGCACCCAAAATCCCAAATCCAAATGTTGTTTTACTAGAAGAAATTATAGAAGAACAAATTTTTGTGCAAAACAATGAGACTTTTGATCAAGAAACATTTAATGATCAAGATGAAGTCTTGGAGTCAGTCTGAATGGAAGAACGAGCATCATCTTTTCATATTTTTTATGAACAAGAAGATTAGTAGTATTCACAAGAAAATGTTGTTCAAACTAGAACTCAAGTAAAGAAATTCAAGAAAAAGGAACCACCAAAAAAAGAAAAAGAAAAATCCAACATTTCAATGCCAACAAAACAACAACTAGTTGTTAATGAGATGAAGAGTCCATTGCAAATGAATTATAATTTGGTTAATGAGTTAAATAATCTTAGGATTACTTTTCCATTCATGGAGGTAGTTAATATACCCCACAAAGAGATAATATTTAAAAAATATTAGATGATACAAATCCAAGAATAGAGGCACTTGTGATGAACACAAGACAAAAAAAAAATATCACACCAACAAGACCAAGAGGCAAGGTTCCACCATTTTACACATCCTTATAGAATCATGATTTTACACTGCATAAATGTATGGTGGATAGTGGACCCACTAACAATATCATTCCATTATTAGTAATGGAAGCTCTTGGAATGGAATGTATGAAGTGCCATGAACTTGGTGAAACTATATATTCCATTGATTCTAGAAAAGTTCCATCTTATAGAGAAATTAAATATTTTTGTGCATGGATAAGACCAACACCCCACATTATAGGAGTATTTACTATCATAGTAGTTGATTTGCCTCCAAATTAAAATGTTTCCTTGGATAGAGATTGGTGCTCATTGATTGGAGTATACATAATGACTGACGGGAGTTGCATGATTCTCCCAAACAAAGATGGAACAATGATTATAGTTCCTTGAGAACATATTAAATTAATATCATTGAAGGAAAAGTAAATTGAAAGGATACAAAACTATGTAGATGTTGGAATCAGGAATTATGATGTGTTAAACACAAAGCAACTAAATTCACCTAAGCAAAATGAAGAAATTTATTTTTAAGGTTTTGAAAAAATGTCATTTGATGGTGATTGCTCTAAGTCTATAAACAGAGTTGGTGTTGTTTTCAAAAGTCCCCAATCTTGTATTTACCCATATGCAATCAGATTAGAGTTCCCTTGTACCAATAATGAAGTGGATTATGAAGCATTGATCCAAGGACTGACCCTGGCCCTTCAAATGCAAGTAAAATATCTAGTGGTGACTGGTGATTCAAAGTGAGTTATCAATCACATCAAAAGAATATATGGAATCAAGAAAGAAAGATTGAATTATTATGCAAGGAGAGTGGGAAATCATAAACTCTTTTAATTATTTCAATATTTCTTTTGTTCCTCGAGAAAAGAACCAAAAAGATGATTCATTGGCAGTGGCAACATCTCTTTTCAATACAGATTATTCTCAAAATCAGAATACTTTTCATGTCCAAAAATTTTTTGACCTTCAATACTCAATAATTAAGAGTATTGGCAATTTTTTGAAAATGATGAGCACATCGAAAATTTATTGACAGACCATGAATCAACATTATATAGCATTTCAAAATAAATCCAAAGTAATCAAATGGAGATTCATGATGAGAAGGTTGGTTTTCTTCCAAACAAATATGTCAGTCTAGAATCTGTTTTCACAAGGGATGATCAAACAAAGACCATGGACCCATTAAAAGAACCCTCTATTAGAAACGTTCAAGAGAAATAGGAAATAAACATAAATTCACCTAATTCTCGAAAATACATAAATCTTGGTATGAGTTGTACCATTGAATAGATTGAACAATACACTTTTCTTTTCAAAGAGTTTTAGGACATTTTTGCTTGGAGTTATGATGATTTAAAGGAATATGAAAAAATATGTCTTTCAACATGTTATACTAGTCAAAGAAGGATCAAAACCTTTTAAGAAAAAATTAAGAATGATAAATCCCAAATTTAAACCCTTAGTAAAAATGGAGCTGGAAAAAATTAAAAAAAAGTTGGTATAATTTTTCCAATCAGACACTCTGAATGAATTTCAAATCTTGTGGTAGTTATAAAAAAGAATGACGACATTCATCTTTGTGTTTATTTTAGAGATCTCAACTAATCAAGTATCAAATACAACTACCCACTCCCAACCATGGAGATGTTATTGTAGCAGGTCACTGGTTCTGCACTGATGTCTATGCTTGATGGATTTTTTGGATTCAGTCAATTCCTTGTGGCTGAAGAAGACATATCAAAGACTGCATTTATTATACGATGGGGAAAATATTCTTATGTCCCTATGCCATTTGGACTAAAGAATGCATGTGAGACTTTTCAAAGAGAAATGGACCATGCTTTTAAGGATCTCATTGGAAAATTTATAGCAGATTACCAGGATGATTTGATAGTTCATTCAAAACTAAGGGAAAGACATTTCAAACATCTCATACAAGTCTTTGAACGATGTAGGATGTATGGAATGATATCTTTGAATCCAAAAAAGTGTTGATTTTCTATATTAGAAGGAACAATACTAGGTCATATAGTGAGTAAAGAAGGAATATATATTGATCCACAAAGGGTTAAGGAAATAAATGACTTAAATCCTCCTATATCTCGAAAAGGAGTACAATGTTTCTTTGGAAAGATAAGTTTTGTACGAATATTTTTTTCTAGATTATGCCATGATTGTTAAGCCAATAAAATCGCTAAAGAAGGATCATAAATTTGAATCAACATCAGAAATTCAAAAGGATTTTACATAAATCAAACATGCAATCACTACTACCCATATTCTTATTAGTCCTAATTTTGATAAATATTTCATATTATACTCATTTGCTTCAGAGGAAACCATTGCTTCCTTCCTCACCCAAAAAAATGAAAAAGGAGAAAACTTATGATTTTTTTCATGAGCAAAACCTTGCACAATTATGAATTAAGTTACTCCATGATTGAAGAGCAAGGCTTTCCCTAATCAAGGAAATAATCCATTTTACGACCTATATTTTTTCATCTCCCATCATTGCTTATGTACCACATTCAATTGTCAAGATATTTCTCAATCATAAACTCAGAGAAGGTAGATGGGAAAATTGGTTAGCAAAGCTTCAAGAGTATGATTTGGTGATTAAGCCTCTGAAATTTTTCAAGGGGCAAGGACTATGGAAATTCATGACTGGAATTGAAGCTGAAAATATTTCTCCTCCTAATACAATTGATGTCATTATACAAAGTTCAACTTTAGCAGCATCTGAATGGTATAAGGATATGATATTTTATTTGAGGTCTATCCAATTTCTTCTGGGAATGTATTGTAAAGAGAGAAGAGATTTGAATATGGAAACCAATAAATATGTATTACTCTCAGGAGTTTTTGCGAAGAAACTTTGATGGAATTCTATTAATATGTTTAGATAATTTAAATTCTAAGGAAATGATGCAAGAATTTCATAATGGAGTTTGTGGTGGACATTTTTCACCATTTGTGACTACTTATAGAATATTTGGGCTCGTTGTTATTGGCCATCTATGTTCAAATATGATTACACAATGATTCACAAATGCCTCCTATGCCAAGAATTTCAGGGAAGATGAAGAGAACAACAATCCCACTACAATATATAACAATAGAAGAACCATTTGGACAATGGGGCATGGATGTGATTGGCCCAATAAATCTAAAATCTAGTAAAGGACATTCTTCTATCATCACTACAACTAACTATTTTACTAAGTGGCAAGAAGTTGTTGCTTTAAGGAACACTAATTCAGAACAATTGATCCTTTTCCTAAAAGAGAACATTCTATCTAGTTTTGGTGTCATGCAAAAATTCATATTCCACAATAGCATAAAACCTCATATTGGAACCCATATCCCACTTCAAGGAAAGTGATGTCCTATATAGGGCATGTTTTGTGGTTTATGGCATTGTTCATTACCCTAGGTCCCTAGAAGCTTCATCTAGGGCCTAAGGGCCTTGTTTTCCTCCTTGGTCCATTGGCAAGGCCTTCAAACCCATCCCTTTCCTCCAAGGATTTATAATAGCAACAATATTCCACTTGGAGGCTAAATATTCATTTATAGGGCTCATGTGGTGGTTTGAAGCCTTATTCGTGGCCGATGAGCCCTAAAATATTTATTTTGAGACTTATTCCCTTGTTTTCCTCTCCTTACAATGGCAAGTCCACAAAACCCATCCCTCATGTTCAAAACCTCTTAAGAAAACCCATCTTAGTTGGAGCCAAATATTCATGTTACAAGAACTATGTAGTGGTTATTGATCATTGAATGCATAATGATTTTCTATTCTTTTGAAAATAAGAAATTATCTATATTCAAACATAAAAAGATCATAACATAAAAATTGTAGATCTATTCAAGACCATTCCATCAAGCTAAAGAACACATAAATAAATGGCATTGGGGTAAAAGATCATGGAAGAATTAGTAAAATGCTATGTTTCTTTTATTTCAATAGTAAAAAAACACATGCATAAATAATGCACATGTGTTACTAGTGTGTTGCATTTCTAAATCACATGCATGTTGTATCATACTTGCATGTTCTATAACACATTATTTGATTTTTTTTTAAATTCTTTTTCTTGCATCAACATTTCTACTCACCAACATGTTTGCTTACTTCGTTGCTTCGAATTTAGTTTCATTATAATGATGTTGGGTGGTTTGGATTGCAAAAGCAACAAAATCTCTCATTTTTCAATGCATCTCAATATCTCTATTTTTCATATTATTTTTAAATAGATTTCACATATACATTTTTTGAAAAAAATAATATTGTTTTCTATTTTTAATTTAATTTTTTTTACATATATATAAGAATTTTAAAATACATATGTCTTTAGTTCCTACTATACCTTTTTATTGCGTGTTTGATTACATTATATTAAGACTCTCAAACCTTAGGATAACACTATCATTTGAGAGCTATAACTATGGTAAGTTAAAAAAAAATATAAAATTAACATTAATTTAATTGAAAAAAAGAAATTTATAAGAACAAAGTGTTATCTACCTGTGCTAATTATTTTAAGGAAATTCCATTATTTAGCAAAGTGTTCTCTACTTGTATAAATTATTTTAAGGAAATTTCATCATTTACAACACTTCCATGAATAAAAGTTACATATTGTAAAAGTTAATTTGATTTTCTATATTTCATCTTCTTACACTATATTCAAATTAATTGAAAAAATACCTTGAATTATCCCTCCATGTTAACATATTGTTGTTTTCTCATATTTTCATTGCCACTAATGCACCATGAGTGACCATTATTAGCTTGCACTCATACTTCACCATCACATGTAGGTATTTCAATTTTTTCTTCCACCTTGAATGGAGAATTTGAAGACAAATTGAATCATCAAGGTGTTCATCCTTGGGTTGTTCATTAAATCTCTCTTCATCCTTCGCTGCCAAGAACTAGGTCACCATCTCATTCAATACAACAATTCTATGTTCCAACCAAGTAAACCTGAAATCAATTTTGATTGTGTGCCTAGAACTTAATTAATTTTACATAAATTAAAATAGTTATCTTTTCTTGTTATTTCATTGTTATTTGATTTTAATTGTGTAATACTTATACACTGTAATTAGTAATGAATAAATCAATTATAAACAAAGTAATAACATGAATATTTTACCTTTGAAACTCATTTGAAAATACCAACAACAAGTGGTCATTCTTTGTCTCTTCAAGAATTATTACCAATGGGAGCTATAGACTTTATAAAGTAGATTTTGTATATACATACTCCTTGGTTGTGTTTGCAAATTCTAGTTTGACCTTAAGAAACATTCCCTCCATGTGGAGAGAGTCATACTCTCTTTTTCATCCTCTCAATTTAGGAGTAGATTTTAAATTATAAATATTCGGTGTTTCTACTTTTGTGTCATTAATATCCCAACCTTTCAATTTCCATCTCTATAGAAATCTAACCCTCTTTCTTTCCTCATAATTTCCACTTTATTACCTTTCTCCCCGTGATTCCACGTGATTCCTCTTCAAATCTAACCCTCTTTCTTTCCTCATAATTTCCACTTTATTACCTTTCTCCCCGTGATTCCACGTGATTCCTCTTCCTTAAGGAAGGCCAAGAGTCCTCTAAACCACTACCTCTTTATTTGCTTGGGAAATGCCAATTGACTCTTTATTGGTTGCCTTTGGATGCCTATAATCTCTATGATATTATTCCCAAAAAATTTATTTTCTCTCTTCACCTTCCTACTCTGATATTCTATCTCATTTTTGGTTGTTTCAATTGCAAAGAATTTATTTCTTTGAAAATGAAAATTTTGATACTAATTCAAAAAGATGAATTAGACATAAAGTTGTATGGGGATGTAGAGACAAAGCAAGGAGAAGGCACGATGGGTGTTCCACACTCCACCCTCTTCCTTTATGGTGATTTCTCCACATTACATATCAATTGGGAGCACGACGACCATACAAAGATACAAATAAATTAAAATATGAGGTGGACTACTCCACACTCTTCCTCACCCTTCTTTGCATTACTTGTATTTTGCAAAGCATGAACCACCCTCCTTTTGCATTACACTCCTTTTGCATTGATGTTTTGCAAAGCATGAACCATGTGGGGATGTGGAGTGAGAAGAAACAGAGATAAGTTGTGGAGTGAAAAGAAAAAGAGATAAGTGTTTTTTCCACTATTATTTGTCTTCATACTTCCTTTGTATTATATACTAATATATAGTTCAAATTCATGTACTTTCTCTATATTACAAATTTTGTTAAAAAAACTTAAAAAGTCAAAACATAAGAAGTTCAAATAATCTTTTAACTTTTTAAAATTTTGATAAATAAATCTTGTTTAAGTTAACCAAACAATAATGAACCATATGGGGATGTGGAGTGAGGAGAAAAAGAGATAAGTGTTTTTCCCACTATCATTTGTCTTCATACTTCCTTTGTATTATATACTAATACATAGCTCAAAGTCATGTACTTTCTCCATATTACAAATTTTGTTAAAAAACACTTAAGAAATCAAACCATAAGAAGTCCAAATAATCTTTTACCTTTTTAAAATTTTGATAAATAAATCTGATTCAAGTTAACCAAACCATAATAATCTTCATCAAAATTTTCATAATATATCATTTTTATTTTTATAATAAAACTTAAATGACATTAAAATTTCCATGATATGGAATTTTGATATATACATGATTTTGATATGAAACTATGTATAACATTAAAGAGTCTATATCTATAATTTTGATATAAACTCTTGAACTCAATAATCTCTCTATTCCTACGATGTATTTTACATGACTTTGATTTGAATCTAACCACAAGCATAAATGCGATCATAAAATAATATATTGGAACGACTATTTTAACAACACAAATTAGAATCCAACCAGATTCCACGGATTGGTCGAGATAATTTGCTGGAAAACGGCTATTTGAACAACACAAATTACGACTCCCACCAGATTCCGACGGATTGGGCGAGGCGATCTGGATGCGCCATAGAACCAAAAGCATGAAAGTAAATTGATTACTAGCACATTAAATGAAAGATCTAATAAATATTTAATATTTTTAGGTCGAAAACTCTTATAATTATTGAATATGGACACAATTAATGATCTTTTAATTATAAAAACTAATTTTATGATTAATCATTAAAAATATTGGCATATTTTTAATCTCAATGATTGAGATTTCATGTTCATAATTTTCTTACATTTTTTAATGCTTATTTTTTCATGTTCATAATTTTCTTACATTTTTTAATGCTTATTTTTTCATGTTCATAATTTTCATCAGCCACAACCACAATCCAATCATGTGGCTGTGTTAGTTAAACTAGCACAGCCGCTAACTCGCTGCTGAGAACGCCCAAAAGTATAGGCTGAGAATGCTTGCAATAAATTTTTTGTGGTAATTAGTAATCCGTCTGTGGTAATATGAAGCGTTTGGTTGTACGGTTTAATCCTACTTAATTATTTAAACGTGGCAATTACATATCCTTATAGTAATTTTTTAATGTGATTAGGTAAATGTTAAAAAGTAAACATGTTAACGGATGCTTTGATAAATGCATGAAAGTTATGAACAATAAATCTGATCCATTGATTTTGGAGGACGACTAAGAATATGCCAGCATCTTCAATGCATAGCCATCAGAATAGGGTTTAAGGTTAAATAAGATTAAAAGATCATTAATTGTGCCCATTATCAATAGGTGTAAGATCACCATAAAATTCTTACGCGATCTTAAGTATATTGGATATGGCCTTCCAACAGATCGAAATACATTATTAAGAAGCTGATCAAGAACTACATTATTTCACTGCACGCTACAGCATTTCGGAGCTTCATGCATAAAGAAAAAAACACCGACTCAACTAAAATGAACATAGAAATGGAGAGCAGAAGGAGAGAAGAGACGAAGTAGTAGAAAACAAAATCAGTAGCACTCATAGAGTGTGATATTCACGCGGAGACGGAAGTAAACGTCGCCCTCATACGAATCGGTATTGACGGTGGCGATTCCCCTTGTCATTAAGAAATCCCCGGTACCCCCCACTACAGATATGTTACTGTACTTTGTAAGGATTGGGTCTGCTCCACCGAATGTAATGGTGCCTTTGTGGTCTGTAGAGTTGAGCACAAATGTGAATCCGAGCCAGGCGCTGAAAGTGTTCTTCATGTCATAGAAATAGAAACCCTGAGCTCTTCCCACCGGAGGGGAGTGGAAATTGTTGTCGAGAGTGATGGGATCATCGAACACCGCCAGATCTCCAAACTGGTTGTCTTTTCCACTGAGAAGTGTGAGGTTCGCCCCCTGCGGCGCACCCACAAGCGTAGATGTTGCGTTGCCAGCGTTTTTGCCATTGTAGAGTACATCATGGAAATACAACACCAGATTCCTACAAGGCTGTCGGAGAGGGCGCTTCTTCCAGCTACGCCCATCGGTAGTTTGCAACAACACAGTGGACACTACAAATAATAGAAAGCACAAGTGCACAAATCTATTACTCTTGATTGCCATTGCCATGCTTATAGACAATAGAAAGCTAATGAGAAGTAGCAGTGCTCAATTAGAAAGAAAAGCCGCCCCAGTGCAGTGCAACGCTGGGGAGTATTGCTCATATAAATCTCTATATATACACAACCAAGCAGTGGTCCATCAGTATCAGTGCATTTTTGAATTAAAATTACAGTTACAGGAAGAGCATGTAGTCAATTTTGATACAAACTCTAGTCCACACAACCATTGCACAGTCCACTGATTGAAGGGTTGAAGTTTAACATCCTATCCTTAACCCTATCGTTAAGAAATCATCATTTTACATTATATTATAGAGTCTATCACTAAGAACTGTCATTTTCACCATTGGCCAACTTGAACAACTTGAAGCAAATTGCAAAATATCCTGTATTGAAGTTTAGCCCATGATTTAACCTCTAGCCAGTTGTTGAATGGGATGGAATTTGCAACATCAATATTTTACTCCAAGATTATCTCATCATTGATTTTCTAGTCTTCTGTGGTCATTGCTCCGATGTGGAAAGCTAATTGGATGGCTTTGCTGAAATCGACCTGTTTGAGTAATCAATAGTCAAGATTGATACTTTCAACGAAATGAAACAAACACAGCTATCGTCACAGTTTGATTACTGGAATCCTTTCTGTGGGTTGGTGGAGAGGAGAATTAGCCATGAATCCTGTTTGATTACTGGAATAGTTTTTGTGTATGATCGTACTGGAATATTTTGTGTATCTCATAGAAAATGAAGTACCCACTGCAGCAGATTGAACCAGAAATAATGTCTGCTTACTTGGCATAATATAAAAGTTCCCAGAAATTTTGGATAATCCTTCGGAGCCACTGAAACAGGAGGACACTATTGAAGGAAGGCGGCCAATATGGAAGGAAGAGATAAGCATTGACCGAATGAATGTGGAGTGCGACATCCATCAAAATCCATGAATGTGGATTACGACTTCCATCAAATCCATTGAAATGTGGAGAAGGACATCAATTTGGGATCTCGAAAATTTCTCTAATTGAAAGTTTAAGGTAATATTGTCACGTGAATGTGAAGGGTTTTTACTCTATGGTATCTAGACATAAATTAAATATATTTAAGTTAATATTGTCATGTGAATGTGAAGGGTTTATATTTATATCGGAGGAGAATTGGAACGTGGTATATTTGTTTAATTTGAAAAGAATTTTTTTACATTTTTTCTTTTTCTTTTCAATACGATCACTATTTCAATATGATCACTTTACAGTATATTTCAAAACTGCAACTTGTTAAGGGAGGTCTAGCAAAGTCACTTTAGAGAGTTTTTACGGACATATAAAATTGAGAGCAGAGAGAAAAGTGAAACTCCAAATATAGTTAAACGCAATGATTAGTAATAAATTTAGATTGTTAGAAAACAATATTCACACATAAAATAGAATATTAGGGTTTGAGACTCACTTGCAGAAAATGGAGGCTAGAATACAAGAAATGGAAAAACAAAAATAATCAACACAAGAAAGAGAGGTCGAAGAAGCAAATCTCAACATGAGATATAGGATTAAAGAGCTAGAAAAAAAACTAACAATTTGGCCCTAATTAGTTTGGAAAATAAATTGGATATCAAACCCATCAAAAAGGAAATGAATAAGCTAAGCTAATCTAATTGGATCATGAGCTTAACAAAAGAGCATTGAACCTCATAATTTTTGGTATAAAAGAACATCGAGATGAGGACATGTTAGGTCATGAGATTAACAAAAGAGCGGTGAACCTCATAATTTTTGGTATAAAAGAACGTCGAGATGAGGACATGCTAGGTTGATCAATGTGAAAGTAAGTTGGAATGACCATATATATGGCATACTTAGTAAATCTCCAAGGACAAAAGGGTTAGGAATATTTGTAAATGAAGATCTCATTCCAAGCTTAAAATTATTAGGAATATTTATAAATGAAAACCTCATTCCAAAAGACCAAGCTGAATTAAGAAGAAAGTTCAAAAAGTAAAAGAAACCTAGAAGAAAAACAAATAAACAATAATTAGAAAATAAAAACTATTATTAAAATAAAAACCAAAATCATAATCATAAATAAAAATTTGAAACATATTAATCATTTCAATCATCTTATATTCTTAACAATAACTTACCTAAACCACTTTTTTTTTTCGATGGAAACTAACCCGTTGGGAACCCACCTCGATACTTCTCCACATAGTGGATGATATGAGGGTGGAAAGCAGCAACCCGAGGAACTCTTAGCCAGGCTAGAACTCGTGACCTCTCCCCAACCTGAAAGAGTGTGCGCACGTCTTTGCCATGCAAGCTATCCCTCGTGACCGCCTTACCTAAACGTAGATAGATCGACCAATAAACATTAATTGTATGACATCTTGTCTTGTCCCAAAGTAACTTACCTAAACCACTTATGACTAAGAGAAACAATATATTTGAATTAAATATAATATTAGCACACTTGCCTTTTGTATATATATATATATTTATTATAGATGGTATGTGTATCCGCTGGGTATTGGGTTTTAAAAGCGGTACTTTGTACTTCCTTTGAAACCCACGAGCCTATGCTCCATCAGCTGCACGCCCACATACCCTTTATAATAAAAAGAATCATATCTCCATCTTCATCGTAATAATAAGAATCATATCTCCATCTTCGTTTTATGATAAAAATATATTTTTATTGTCATAAATAGTCTTACGATGGAAATGGAGAAGCACT
>ML783953.1:1096717-1116760 GCA_009831015.1 Picea engelmannii | reverse complement strand
CGCATGCGAGGCAAACAATCACTACTCCCATAAGGAGGCGAAAATACAGTTGCAGGTGCGGATTCGGTAGGGTTCGCGCGGGAGAGCAGTTTAAATGGTGAATAGCTACCAGGGATGCGGGATCGTTCTTTGTAGCGTAGGCCTGTCCGATACAATATACACAACTGAATCGATGTTGGTTTTTTGTTTCCATGTCATGAAGATTCAATCGTGGCGATCTTCCATCTCCCACAGAAATAATGCACAAGGCGACGTGGCAACTCGGTTCTAAAGGACACGCCCCAGCAGAATGATGCAAACTTCTACATTGGCTACCGACAGCAACGAGAATTGTGACCATCTATACTAATCATCAAATTCCTGGTCTCAGAAGCACAGAGCAAGAAAGGTAGCTTTACGTCTCAGTTACTCAGTACGGCTTGCAGCATTCAAACACAGAAAATAACTAGTTCAATAGGCTATGGATGCAAGGAGCAAAAACCGAACCTAGAATGTACGGCACACCGGAGCTTGGGACTCTCTCATGAATTCAGTAACGCAGATAGTGAAACTGCTTGCAAAACCTAGTAATCCGTATGATCGGTGGTCTACAGAGAGCCCAAGGTTGTGCGGAACCTAGGTCGGGAAGAGCAGGATCTCGAGAGTACTGGAACAGGAATGGGATCAAGCAACAACCGAGGGAAGGATAGTAAAGTGAAAAGGCCTGAAGACGAGGTTTAAGGCCGAAGACGTACGCTTGAGCACCAAAGATGCTAATTGGTCATTCAACCAGCCTGAAAAAATAGATGACTTAGGTCCTATCTCGTATGAACCAGTGAGAGAGCACAACCAGGTGAGCGGTATAGTCCAAGTCGGATCGAACTTCACCTCTAAGCTGTAACCTTACCCTTAAAACCCAACAATGAAGAGCCAATTAGGTAGTAGTGATGCTAGCAATTCAGATCAGCGAGCAAAGGAGTTTTCTAACTGTTCTACGTTTTGTTTTTTTTGGAATTCTACGATTTAAATTTACAGATCCAATCATATCCTGAAATAACCAATCAGATATACAGATCCAACCATATCTTAAAAAAACCAAAACATAGAACGTTTAACTTACTGTTATACTAAAAGTTATACTAAAGATTCATTACCATACCAAAATAAAACTTGTTGAAATAGCATGATATTTAGTCCCAATACATGTCGGTGGCAATGAATATTATTCAATGTGCATTTAGTATTTTATGAATAGTATTTTACAATGAATCTTATTTCACGTGTTTCCTCTTAAGAGGTCATATGTTCAAATCGAGAGGGGGTAGGGTATGTTTACCATTCTTAGACTTTATCAGAAAAATCTCTGGGCCGAGGGGGAGGAGGTCTCATAGGGGGTCTCATACACCAATTTGCTGTCTGGCTTGACCATGACTTTAAAAATAAATTATTATTATTATTATTATTATATCACCATGAGCATAAAGGTTGTTAGTGACTTATAAAAACAATCATGACCTAAAATGGTAAATTATTATGACCAATATCTTTTAGACACCAATTCATAAATAGATAATAAACAAGTGTTGCGGTCCCTGCCAAATAGCTTATAAGGTGATTTTTACATTGAATAGTAATTTAATAATTAATGTGCATTGCCAATCCTTTCGAACTTGTATGGCAGGTTGTCACTAAGCAAAGCAGTGCTAATCTTTTTCGAACATGTGTGTCGAGTTGTCACTAGTAAAAGCATAATCCATGTGCATTGGGAAGGGTGCAAAGGTAGCGAGGATGGAAGGCAGTGATAAATGCTTTGAAATATTTGTGAAGCCGGGTAGAGTGAAGCTTGTGAGCTGGAGGAATTGTAGAGCATGAAAATTTTCGGTGCAAGATGTACATCATAGAATTGTAGATGGTGAAATTTTTGGGTGCAAGATTTATAATAGCACCAACCCGGGGATTGACGACTATAAAGTTGGCTAACTATGGAATTTTAGATCACCGAAGTTTTGGGTGCAAGATGTATATCACAGAAAAGGGGGGAGGAAAGTTCAGTTACGACAACCCGACAACCAACGATCATAGAATTGGCTAGGTATGAAAAACAACGGTGGTGGGTCGGACTCCCGTAAATCGTGTTTGAATGCGTTTCTTGCTTGTTAATTCCAATAAGCGAACCTGTGTGGTGAGTTGTCGCTAGTAAAAGCATAATGAATGTGCATTGGGAAGCTCGAGAATGTGGTGGGGGGTTGAAGAGACCGATAAATGGTTTGGAATTTTTGTGAACCCGGGTATAATGAAGGTTGTGGCCATAAAGTTGGCTTAGTATGGAATTGTAGATCAGGGAAGTTTAGGGTGCAAGATGTATATCACAGAACACGGGGAATGAGAGTTCGGTTGCGCCAACCCAGGAACCGACGACCATAGAATTGACTAGGTATGAAAAGCAACTTGAATGCCTTTTTTGCTTATTAATGCCAATGAGCGAACTTGTATGCCGAGTTGTCGATAGTAAAATCATAACGAATGTGGATTGGGAAGGGCGGGAATGTGGCAGGGATTGAAGAGAATGATAAATGGTTTGAAACTTTTGTGAACTGAGGTCGAATTGTAAATGACAGAAGTGTTTGGTGCAAAATGTATATCACGGAAGTGTTGTGTGCAACATGTATATCACAAAACATGGGGCATAAGAATTCGATAACGCTAAGTCGCGACCTTGCAAAGAGATAATTGGCTAAGTGTTGAAAGGGACTGTGGTTGGTCGGGCTCATGATATGATGATACAGGACCAATCGACGAGTTCGAGAAAGTCAGGTTCAAGTTTAAAGAGATTTTGTCTATATTGATTTAAATTGTATTTATATTAATGTATCTTAATAGATTATTTGTGGTCCAAATGTAAACCATGTTCCAATATGTGGACGAATTGTAGACCACGAGAGTTTTGGGTGCAAGATGTATATCGCGGACTTGTAGATGATGGAAGTTTTGGGTGCAAGATTTATAATAGCGCCAACCTGGGGGTCGGTCGGACTCCCGTAAATCGCTATTGAATGCGTTTTTTGCTTATAAATGCCAATAAGCGAACCAACATGTATATCACAGAACAAGGGGCATAAGAATTCGATAGCGCTAAGTTGTGACCCCGTAGAGAGATAAATGGCTAAGTGTTGAAAGGGAATGCGGTCGATCGGGCTCATGATGTGACGATATAGGACCAATCCCCGAGTTCAAGAAAGTCAGGTTCAAGTTTAAATATATTTATTTAAATTGTATTTATATTAATGTATCTTAATAGATTATTTGTGGTCCAAATGTAAACCATGTTCCAATATGTGGACGAATTGTAGAGGACAAAAGTCTTGGGTGCAAGATGTATATGGCGGACTTGTAGATGACGAAAGTTTCGGGTGCAAGATTTATAATAGCGCCAACCCGGGGGTCGGTCGGACTCCCGTAAATCGCCGTTGAATGCGTTTTTTGGTCATAAATGCTAATAAGCGAACCTGTGTGCTGAGTTGTTTCTAGTAAAAGCATAATGAATGTGCATTAGGAAGGACGAGAATGTGGCAGGAGTTGAACAAAGCGATAAATGGTTGACATTTTTGTGGACTCGGGTATAATGAAGGTTGCCGCAATAAATTTGGCTAAGTATGGAATTGTAGATCACATAATTTTAGGGTGGAAGATGCATACCACAGAACACGGGGAATGAGAGTTCGGTTGTGCCAACCTGGGGACCGAAGACCATAGAATTGGCTAGGTATGAAAATAAACAATGGTTGGTCGGACTACCGTAAATCGTGGTTGAATAGCGAACCCATGTGCTGAGTTGTCGCTAGTAAAAGCATAATGAATGTGCATTGGGAAGGGCGAGAATGTTGCGGGGATTGAAGAGAGTGATAAATGGTTTGAAACTTTTGTGAACAGTGAATTCGAGGAGTTCGGGGTCGAATTGTAAATCACGGAAGTGTTGGGTGTAAAATGTATATCACTGAAGTGTTGTGTGGAAGATGTATATCACAGAACAAGGTGCATAAGAATTCGATAGCGTTAAGTCGGGACCCGACGATGAGATAATTGGCTAAGTGTTGAAAGGAACGACGGTCGGTTGGGCTGATGATGTGATGATATAGATGGAGATGAGCAAACCCAGGAACCCGCGACCAATCCAGGAGCTGGAGAAAGTGAGGTTCAAGTTTACAGAGATTTTGTCTATATTTATTTAAAATGTATTCATATTAATGTATCTTTATAGATTATTTGTGCTCCAAATGTAAACCATGTTCGAATTTGTGGATGAATTGTAGACGATTGAAGTTTTGGGTGCAATATGTATATGGAGGAACTGTAGATAACACAAGTTTTGGGTGCAAGATTTATAATAGCGCCAACCCGGGGGTCGGCGCTATTATAAATCGTTGTTGAATACGTTTTTTTCTTGTTAATGCCAATAAGCGAACCTGTGCACTGAGTTGTCGCTAGTAAAATAATAATGAATGTGTATTGAGGATGGCGAGAATGTGGCGGGGATTGAAGAGAGCGATACATGTTTTGAAAGTTGTGAACCTGAGTATAGTGAAGCTTGCGAGTTCCAGTGGTCTGTGGTATAATTGTAAATGATGGAAGTGCTTGGCTGCAAAATGTGTATCACAGAATTGTTGGGTGCAAAATGTATATCACGGAAGTGTTGGGTGCAAGATGTATATCACGAAACACGGGGCATAAGAATTCGATAGCGCTAAGTTGGGACTTCGCGGTGAGATAATTGACTAAGTGTTGAAAGGGATGATGGTCGGTCAGGCTCCTGATGTGAAGATATAGATGGAGATGAGGATCTGGTAGTCCGCTAACAAGTCAACCCGCGAGCAATCCAGGAGCCCGAGAAAGTCAGGTTCAAGTTTAAAGGGATTTTGTTTATATTTATTTAAAATGTATTCATATTAATGTATCTTAATAGATTATTTGTGGTCCAAATGTAAACCATCTTCGAATTTGAATGGTGTTTTGGGCTCGAAATTTTTGCTCAAACCCACAAGCAATAGAGAAAAAAATATATGACTTTACATTTTGTATATCGAAGAATATTCTGAAATATAGGAAGCTGCAATATATGCACAATATCAAACAAGAACATGTATAGGGAAATGAGTTAATTTTAAGAAGAAATACAAGTTTCAAATAACAAAACCAAACATTGAAGATCACTATAGAACAACCTCAAATATTTATATTCAGATAAACTGGGTCACAAAATAGATTTGAGAATATTTCCCAAAAGTAACTGTCTTCGAATTTGTAAAAAATATATAGTTCAGTACATATTCTGTGAAATAAAAATGCGTTTGCCAGAATGACTAGGATTGGGACTTCTGTGGACTACAAAGCAAAGATGTACAAGAATGAAGTTTGTAGAAAGAAGAATTATCGACTAAAACAACAAGACCTGACAATAAGAAATAGAAAATTGCCAGTCCTCAGTTAAAGATTTGTTAGAGTAAGTGGATGAAGAAAAATAAATGTCATCAATATCAACTTACTATGATGGTGTCCCATGTCTTGTCATTTTCTTGCTGATGTCCTTTTATGGATTTCCTCGGCTTTGACCTTCATTGGTAATTTGGTCGATAACCTTTTTGAACCATTCTTTGATGTAGCTCCTAATGGGCACCACGTTGATTTCATGCCGGATTTTTATATTGAAGAATTCACTTTCCAAGTCCCTTAGATCAACAGAGAGGTTGTGCAATGCTTCTTGAATATCTTGGTTTTTAATCGCATAACCAACTAGCCAGGTTTTCACATCATCTTCACCATATTCAAGAATGCCATATAAATTTTCAAATGAAAATATTTTATAGATATGAAATTGATCATCAAATGCTAGCTTGGTTAAAAACAACGAGTTGAATATCAATTTTGGGTCCTAGACTTCATTGCTACTGGAAGCTAGATCTATCTCAGTTAGATTCTTGAATATTTTGTCTCTTCTAGATATGGCTTGGCTACATGCTTGAACGATACCATTGAGGTTCTTTACCTTTTCTTTCTAGCATGCGTTTAGCTGGTCTATTCGATCCAGGGAAGGGAGATCCTCCTGTCTTCTTCTGAATTCCATCATACCAGTAACTTTGAAACCAAATGGTAAAACTGCATCGAGGTAGAAACCTTGCTTGTTCTTGAGATCTCCTTGCAAATACTCATGAAAAGCATGCGCTCTTGTTCCAAAAGAGACCATATTCTTTGACATCTCCCAAAATTTTGTTATTAATTCCATTCTTCTGTTTATATTCTTTTCCACATAGCCTCAGAATGATGTGAGAAGGATTGCTGATCCTTTTAACTTTGCCACAGGTGCGGTGGGCCCGACCATTGCCAAAGGAGTAGCAAACAATGGAAGAGGCATTAGAGTTGCCTCCAATTCTTTGATTCGCTCCTTTAACATGATGTTTTCTGTTTCAAGGCCGCTAATAGAGTTGTCTAGAGCATCTCCAATTTTTCGGTGTATCTGGGAGATCCGAGAAGGGCACATGTTGCATAGGTTGATCTCTGAACGATATTTCCCTTTCTTATTCTTTACATCTCTCTTTTCAATAATCAATTTTTTGGATTCACTGTAAAAAACAACACTCTGAAATGTAAAAGAATCTTCTTCGTCCAATGTATCTATGCCAATTATTTCCATCCCAGGATTGTGCGGAGCAATGCTCTCTAGCTGGTCGTCGTCGGGTAACATTTTGTCAATGTCAATTTCTAGTTCCATATCTTCGAGGGAGAGATTGTGGATACCCTCCTATTCTTGGACTATTGTTTTCTGTTTTTTGCTTGCGGAAAGTTTGTGACAACTTTCAATTTTGCTGGAGGGAGGGTTATTATCTCCTCCTCCGCCTGAAGAACTGTGTGTGACTTTGTTACTTGGGTAGGCAGGCCGTTGGATTACTGCTTTGAGATGCTGTGGTCTTGGGTGTGGCGGTCGGGGATTGGGCACTTTTTTCACCCGGACCTTTTCGTTTCTGCTTGTGCAAATCATTGGTACTGGCACCGAGTTCATTCAGGATAGTGTCAGTGAAAGAACTGTTGAAGTGGTTCATGACCATGAAATCCCTGACTTTCCAAGGAAGAGAGATGAATTGACTTTTTCTTTTTTCATGGGAAAAATGCAACCAGTAGATGTACTGCCTTGCTATTCCAACAAAAAACATTGTACCAGATATGTGACATGGAAGGAAGCAAGGATTTTGTTTAGACCCAAAAATCCTTATAACATTATAGTTCTCCATTTCTTCTAGTGTGCCCTTCCTATCCAAGAAGATTGTCAGCTGGCCAGACAACCGAGGAAAATACTTTCCAAATATGAATGCTTTAAAAACTGAAACAAAATCATTAAATACTTTATAAAAATGTTGGCAAGCATCATGTCTCCATAATATCTGGTATGAGAATGTTACTGGGTCAAATTCACAGTTCAACTTTTTACACATAGATAGTCCAGGGAATGGATAGAAATTCGCCATAACAAAAATTAAATAAGATGACATAAATAATTTCTTTTTCCTTCTGTATTGCAATAACTGGGAAGAGATTTCAATGGAAATCAACTTTCCGCAATGGAAGATGGCTTGTTCCTTGACCGTAAAATATAAAATATACATAATCATCCGAGAGATGTTGGATGCACTTTATTGTCTCGTTATCCATGTGAAAAGCCATGCAATTTGCGAGAAAAGGTTTTTAAATGCACTAACCACTAATATGGCCATGTCCCGGGGAGCGGGCGCTGGGTTATGTAAGAACTTCAGTAAGAGGTCCAATTCATTACCATGCTTCTTTAAGAACTGTTTGCAATTCTTGGCCTTGAAAGTAGGCATTGGGCCGAGAAGTGTTAACATATTTCGAAATACTTGAGGCGATAGGGAGACTTGGGAATGGTTTCCCATCTGGATAATCCACTGGTTCAGAATATAGTTCTCGGCGCAGCATGTGACCAACTCCTTAAAGTAAAAAAATCCGGGGACAAAATCTGCCGCTGCAATTCCAGATGTCGAGATAACTTTCTTTTGGGCAGAAGGGGACGAGTAGTAGTCATAAGCTATGGACCATTGAAAAATATTGTCCTCGCGCCCGAAAATATTCAGAGTATCTTCGTAGAAATGTTTTCGAGCTGCAGCCATAAGGTGATGAGAACGTTCCTTTGCTCCTCATAGTATTTAAAATGGACGCTGCAACATCATAATATAATCTCCGGTAAATCTTGGTTCAATGTGTTTTAATGGGATATGTCCTCGACCTTTTCGCCTTTTAATGCTAATATTTTCGATGTGTCTGGTGAGATGTGACTAATAAAGGCATAATTAATGTGCATTGGGAAGCCTGCAAAGTTGGCGGGGATGGACGACAACGAAAATTGCTTCGGAACTTTTGTGTACCTGGAAGCCCGGGAACCCACGAATCTGTGAGAACAAGAGCTAAACAATCCACTAAGTATGGAAAGGTGGGGTACAATTCCTTCAAAAAGTTAAAGTAAATAATAATTTTTCCAAGCTGAAGATTCTCACAAAAAAAAATAAAAAATAAAATTCCATAATATTGACCTCTACCAATTTGATAATAGGGAGGTTTAGTTGATGGATCCAAATATGGCTTACTTCAGGGGACTGGGGTGCACGTGGGGTGCCTGTGAGAAAAGCTAATGTTTTGATGAAGATTTGTTTATATTGCTGCATGTGGCAGTAATTGTGTGATAGTATTTAGAATGAACACTGGAGGACAGTAATATAATATCCCGTAAATATTTGTTTAATGCATTTTAATGGGAGACGTCGTCTAGCTTTGCGCTCATTAATGCCAATCTTTTCAAAGCTAATAAAAGCGTAATCAATTTGCATTGAGAAAGTGTGCAAAGATGGCAGGGAAATCGAGAAAGTAGGGAAAGGCGGGGAAAACATTGTCAGCTATGTAATATACCTGGATCTCGACAAAATCAGGTTCAAGTTAGAAGATAATTTGTTTATATTTACTTAAACAATTTTCATGTTATTTTATTTTATTAGTATTCTTTGTGGCCCAAATGCAAACTATGTTCAAATTGGAAGGGTGGAGCAACATTTTCATATGCAAGCATACTCTCAAATATGCGAACCTGTAATATATGCACAATACTAAAGAGGGGAATCATGTCAACACCATTGTAGATGATAATGGGCCAACACAATATTGCATTCTTTCTATGGCGATGCCTTAAAAAAACTAAAATAACCAACATTTTTTTTGTGAATTCAAGATTGACAGAAATAAACTAATCATATTCCATAATATTATCCCATTAATGCATTTTAATGGGATATGTCTTCGATATTTCCGCTTATTAATGCCAATATTTTCGAACATTTGTGGTGAGCTGTCACTAGTAAAATCATAATTAATGTGCATTGGGAAGGGGCGAAGGTGGCATGGATGGAGGGGAGTGAAAAATGATTTGGTACTTTTTTGAACTTGGGCGTCCATGGTCGAATTGTAGATCACTCAAGTTTTGGATGCAAGATGTATACTCCGAACACAGGGAATGAGAGTTCAATAACGCCTACCCGGGAACCCGTAGCCATAAATTTGGCTAAGTAAGGAAACAAAAGTGGTCGGTCGGACTCGTGATGTCAAGATATAGATGGATATAGAATTTGTGAGTCCGGCACCTGAGAACCCACTACCATAGAAATGCGACTAAGTATAGAAGAGGAAAAAAACAAAGGGAGCGAAGAACTTTATGCTTAACACAAGAACACTTTGTGTGATAATTGTCAAGCGATAGAAACACATCGACTATGGGGCATGAGAGTTCAGGGCATGAGAGTTCCATAGGGCCTAGCTGGGAGCCAGCGGGCATAAAATTGGTTAAGTATGGAAACGAACAACAATTGGTTGGACTCGTGATGTGAAGATATAGATGGATATAGAATTTCTGAGTTCGCAACCCCGGAAACCCGCGAGCATAGACATGCAACTATGCATAAAAGCATAAACAGATAATAGAGGGGAAGAATAAAAGGGAAAAAGCGATAAGTATAGAAGAGAAAAACAAAGGGAGTAAAGAACTTTATGCGTCACAGAACAACACTTGGTCTTAAGTATGGAAAGGTGGGGTGGTCAGATGGAGTTATCGTAGGCATAGTAAAGCTTTCGAGTTCGAGGAGTCCGGGGTCGAATTGTAGATAACCAGAGTTTTGGGTGCAAGATGTATATCCAAACACATGGCGTGGGAGTTTGATAATTCCTTCGGGGGAACCTGCAGCCATAAAATTGGCTAAGTGTGGAAACAAATTGCGGTCGGTCGGACGCGTGATGTGAAGATATAGATAGATGTATAATTTCTCACTCCGCCACCCTGGGAACCCACGAGCATAAATATGCGACTAAGCATAGAACCAGAAACAAATAATACAGGGAAAGAAGAAAAGGGAAGAACAAGTAAGTATAGAATAGGAAAAATAAAGGGAGCAAAGAACTGTATTCGTCACACAAGAACACTTATTCTGATAATTATCAAGCTATAGAAACACATCAACTGTGGGAAAAATATTTTCAGCCATGGAATATAGATGGATCTCAACAGACCTTGGTTCAAGATAAAAGAGATGTTGTGTATATCTATCTCAACAAGCAATAGACAAAATATATGACTTGGCACATTTATATGCAAGCATTCAAACGAAGTCATCGTAGGTAGAGTGAGGCCTGGGGGTTCGAGTCCAGGGTCGAATTGTAGATCACCGAAGTTTCGGGTGCAATATGTATACTGTGAACACGGGGCATGAGAGTTCGATGGCACCTATGCAAGAACCCACGGCCATAA
This sequence comes from Picea engelmannii, assembly GCA_009831015.1. Lineage (NCBI taxonomy): Eukaryota > Viridiplantae > Streptophyta > Pinopsida > Pinales > Pinaceae > Picea > Picea engelmannii. Next base: position 1,105,935 of record ML783953.1, on the reverse strand, counting down.
AATTCTCCAAGTATGAAAACGATCGGCGGTCGGTCAGACTCGTGATGTAAATATATAGATGGACATGGAATTTTTCACTCCGCCATCTCGGGAACCCGCGAGCATAGAGATGGGACTAAGTATAGAGCCAAAAACAGATAATAGAGGGGAAGAAGAAAAGGGAGAATGGATAAGTATAGAAGAGGAAAAAGAAAGGGAGAAAAGAGCTGTATGCCTCACATAACAACACTTAGTGTGATAATTATCAAGCGATAGAAACACATCAACGATGGGAAAAACATTCTCAACCATGGAATATAGCTGGACAAATTGGACAACGTATGCATATCAGATTTTTTTGTAACCATACCTCTTAGTCTCAGGCATATGCATTGTATTTGCTGCGGCACATTGTACTCCATCTTTTTCAGATGTGGCACATAAGGCTCCATCCTTGTGCTCAATTACTGTGTTCTAGTTTCAATGTAGCAGTACAGAGAATACAATGGACATGAAAGCAAGCTGCTACGTAGGAACACATGAAAAGAAAGTTGGAGTACAAATTTATTTATTTCAAGATAGAAACACAAAAAATAGAATTGAAATGAAGACAAGTTAATATACATGAATATATGGAGTATCCAAGGAAAATAAAACAGAGCTGCAAACCAGTGCAACATATATAGACATAGTAAATGAAAAACAATTGGATATGGAACATGGGTAGAAATATGCACCTTTGCATGGATTCTTCTACATTTCTGGTTAAGAGTTCCTGTTTGTTTGTATGAAAAAAAGTACAACACAAAATGGACATGAACATAAGTTGACATGTAAAGAAAAAAACAAGGAATATGTACATAGAGTAAATAAAATATAATAAAATGAATAGAGTAACAGATAGTGTTAGAAGAATGTACCGTTTTTTTTTTTTTTTTTTGTTCATCCATGTTTGTGTATATATAAAAATTTGTGTAAAAAAATTTGTGCCCAAAATCAATTACAAAGCAAGGAAAACTAAGAAGTTGGATAGCTTGGTTTTCTGCAACAAGATAGACAGATATGCTTTGAAACATAGAAATATGATTTTGCAATATGTTTGATGTATATTTCATAATTCAAGTGCAATACCAATTGTATCGTGATCAGATCAGTATGCGTACAAACCAAGGAAAACTAAGAAGTTGGATAACTTGGTTTTCTATAACAAGCTAGACATATATGCTTTGAAACATAGAAATATGATTTTGCAATATGTTTGATGTATATCTCATAATTCAAGTGCAATACCAATTGTATTGTGATCAGACTAGTATGTGTCTAAGATAAAGACGTTGTATTGAGAAATGGGCACATTCGACCATACATGGTCAATAAGTGCGTTTTGTACATGGCTTATGTTGTTCAAAAGAAAGCAGAGATTGTATTTGCACATGTAGTTTTCCAATTCTTTTGTTCTAGCATTATTTTGTAGCATGTCAATATTGAATTCTCCTACAATGACAATGGTTTCGTTCAGATGCAAATGGTCTAATGCATTGGAAAGAACATTTAGTATGTTGGAGAATGTTGCATGCAGAGCAACATAGAGATTCAGTATTGCAATTTCTGATCCATGGAAAAATACTTTTGCAAGCACCATCTCAACATTGTTTTCTTCAAAATGTATATGCTCCAAAATTGTTACATGTTTTTTCACCAATATCATCACCCCATGTGTAATGTAACTCGATATGCAATTGTGATTTGGAAATTACTTCTTTTGCATGCATAATGCCATATATGTTTCATGTAAGCACAGAATATCGGATTGCATTGTGTCATAGTCATTGAGTATATCATCCATGTGTGCATGTAAGTTGCGCGTGTTAAGTGAGAGGATTGATACATATGAGTTTGTTTGTATGGATTGATAATCATACTGCAGATGCCACTTTGCGGTAGTCCTAGGGCGTTGCATCTCAATATAAAATTTGTGTTTGAATTTGAAGTTATTTTTTGTAAGAGGACTTAGTAAATACAAGGAGTCTATACTTCTGACATGGGACAATGCTGCGTATACAAGTCCATGCATTCGAATTCCAGCAGGCTCAAATGCAACACTATCAAGTGTTAGTCCTTGCAATCTGTGGACTGTACGTGCACATGCAAGTTTAATTGGAAATTGTTTTCGAATCTTCAGTCGACCTGTCTTTGCTGATGTCAATACTAATTTTGATATTCACAAGATAGGTGTCTAATCACTTGCAGTGTTTGAATTATATAGATAAGCCAACTTGTTTGCTTGTCGGTGGCCTATATTCAGTTCATGGAACTTAATCCAGAGGACATCAAGTTTTTCTATTTTGGTATAGCCTTTGAGGATTCATCTACACCATTGACCAAGCCATCCTATGAATCATAGTTGCAGACATATATTTCAACCAACATGTCTAATTTCAAGACAATTTGCAAAGGTAAAGTGGCTGTATGTTCATGACGTGGCACATTTCCATGGTTGTCTTCTTCGAGGTCAATTGAATTGATGATGATATCATCTCCAGACATGAGCGATAACATGTACCTGTTATGCATTGCAACATCCCTATTCATGTAGAACATGTAAGGGAATGTTGGGTCTGTTGGTGCAGGCCGCATGCACCTCAAATTGATATATGTTAAGTCATCATGTGTTTGGTTGTTTTTTCGTATTCTCTTCAGAATTGCAATAAATGTTCCATCTTTTTGACACATTGTAGTATGCAATTCAAAACATTTAATATTGTCTTTCCAGAAGTCATGCGTCACTGTTTGCATGTTGACCGTAGGTTGTTCAAATATCAAAGAATCTTGGATGGGTTGTGCCTGGTAAAGATCCCCACAGAATATCATGTCAATGTTTCCAAAGTATTTCGTGTGCATATGTTTTATGTTTCTTAGTCGGTTGTCAATGGAATACAAGAAGCGACTTCCAATCAAAGATGCCTCATCTATGAAGACAATTTGCAGTTCGTCATAAAGCTTAGACAAGGTATCTAACATTTCCTTGCTGAGTGGAAGAAACTGTGACTTGTTAAAAGGCATCAAGAGTGCAGAGTGGATTGTTGTTCCACCTGCATTATATGCAACTTTTCCTGTGTATGAAACTATTAGTCCCTTTGGTTTCATAGGATCAGAGGAATTGTTTGAATCATAGATTCATATAAGCATTTGGAATAGTGCTTTCGCTGTGAATGTCTTGCATGTTCCTGCTCCGCCTGTAAGGAACAAGTGCACATGAGTGTGCATGCTCAAGCATTTTTTAAGCGTAATGTCCTTTAGAATTGTTTGTTGTTCTCGATTCAATAGACGTCTCATTATGTGTTATTCATTATTTTCAATAAGGAAAGGATGTTTTGTGACTTGAAAACCAATATTGATACATTTTTCAATGCTGCCTGCTCGAGGACGAGGCAAATCTGCTTGCAAGTCATAGGACTCGCACAGAGTTCTAGTCGTTTTTCAGTTTGAGATTGTCAGGGTTTTCTAGTTCATTAACTGCACTTTCTAGATCACCCCATGTTGGATTAACATTGTAAGTAAATCTAGATTCATTGGTTTGCACTATAGTCTCAGAGGCAACATACGCAACTTCCCATGTAGGGAAGTTATGTTTTAATGTGTTTTTCATTTTCATCGAACGAAACGTATAAAAATAGTTTTCATAGTCAGTATGTTTGTTGTATTTGACAAATCGTATCACATAGGGTTTTTTTCTTTTTGATATGGGTGCACCATTTTTTTTGTAATGCGATACGAATTCTGCTAAGCAGATATGTTTAACATGAGATGGACACTGGAGGTAATAATCAATAATATAGCGACATACCATGTCCTCTGAATTGTCAGGCTCTTGTTCTAGCAAAGATGGTGGTTTAAACACAAATGTGTGTTTCTCACACTAGTAAATTTGGGCCTAGTAAATTTGGGCCATTTTGCGACGGCTATTTCGACGCTCTTGCGATGTTATGTCGTAGATATTGCGACGAACATTGGGTGTCCCAAACGTCGCTTCATGTGACGTGGCACGTGCGACGAACCTGACATAATGTCGCAAGAGTGACGATAGTAGGGCGTTGTCACAATTGCGACAAAGAAAAAATACCGTCGCCAAAACAACTAAGCAGGGAAATCGTTGAAAGTGCGACAAAGTAGGGGAATCTTCGCAAGCATGACTAGCCATGAAAATCGTCGCAAATGAGACAATGTAACGCTATCGTCGCAAGAGCGTCAATAAAGGGATATCATCGCACACCCGACAATAAGCAGATTGTCACAAGATCGACAAACGTAACAAAGTTTGCGACGATCCAACTTTTGAAGCAATCGTCACAAGAGCGACGAAAACATGGTATATTGCGACAAAACGACTATACAATTTTTGTGATTTGTATAACAAGTTCGTCACAAAATTTTTATGGGGTCGTCGCAATTGAGACGAAAATAAGGTATATTGCGAAAAAATTGCTATACAATTTTTGTTAGTTGTATATCAAGTTTGTCGCAAGATTTTTATGGGGTCTTCGTAATTGAGATGACAACAATTTATTTAAAAAAAAAAATTAAAATTTGATTTTTGAGCAAAAAAAAAAAAATTTGGTTTTTGATCCAATTATAGAAGGTGCTATGATTGCACACTAAAGAGGTCATCCAAGTGAAGTTGTTGCAATGATATAGTGTTGGTAAGCATGTGCAACATAAGAAAATTGATTCCATGCTAGGAACCAATTGGTCCTACTAGAAGGAGGTCATTCACACAACCTCTTGTGGAATTGCTACATGATAGCATAACTAGGAACTAGAGATAAATCCATAGCGAGCAAGTAACAAAATCCAACATTCATAGCTAGATCCATGATCAAGAGAAACATAAAGATGACACATTGTTCTAGATTGGTCCTCTAATATTTTGGAGAACAAAAACCTCTCAATGGGGAGGCTTGATTTGAAATGGATCTGAACATGAGAATGATTGTAAGAATCAATACCTACAAGTGTAATTTAAAAATTAATGAAGGTTATATAATAAAGGACAATGCAGGATTTAATAAATTAAATGAGACAAAGAAAAAAAAGTAAAACAAAATAAAATAGAAAAATGAAAATAGGAGCAAAAGAGAGAGAGAGAGCAATGAGAACTAAAAGGTTGGTCTCTTAGCCTTCCCATTACCCCCATGATCTCCCATTCGTCCTTTTGACACAACTCTCAAAGGGTATTTTGGCCAAAGAGGAAAGTATGCACACATATCCATGATTACATTGTAACCAAAGATTCTCAAAATGAGAATTGAGTAACCATTGAAATTTGTTTTTCCCATTTGGTTTGGTTCTAGAGTAAAAATTATGTCATTGTGTGACATCTCATTTATGTTAAATTGATGGAATATAAGTTGGATTGGAGTTTAATTAAAAGAACAACCAATGTCCTATACAAAAGTTACCGAAGATGAGATACTAACATGCTATGTATCATATGCAATATGTAGACATGATGGAGGAAGTAGTGAGGGCAATGGATCTACTTGCTAATTGATCTTGAATGAGGAATTAACCCGAAAATGATACCATTAGATACAAACTCAATCCTAAGGTCAAATAAGGAGAAAAAACAACACACACTAATTAATCTAGGAGTCAAGCATGCAAACAAACCTTCTCTCAAAGAAACGCTAGTTGGTGATGGAATCCAACATCGCAGAATCGATGCGCGAAGGGGCTGAGTTTCGGCAGGTGGGAAAGTTATGTTGACAACCTTCTTAACGAACTAATTCCCTAGTGCAAGTTACCTCACCGAGCAGTGGGCAACCCTCCAAGGAGTCCGAGTGAGTCTAGACAACATCGATCCCAGGTACAACACCACCTTCCCTATGCTGTCACCTTGTATAGGAAGTCTAAAATATTATGGCCTCAATGGTACCACCTACTATACCAAATCAGAGGGGGGATAGTCGACAATTGACACCAAGACCAAAAAAGCAAGTTTGATTATTCTAAGGGCCCCAATGTGACCTCGTGATTGACCCTTGTGTTAGAAGGGCTTCCCAAAGTCAGTGATATAGCAACTCGATTTCACTCCCTACCTCAAGGCTTTATGTTTGTTTAGTAGCTTTCGAAAGTTATTCTCACAATCCTATTCCAAAGCTCTACACCTAAGCTAAGATGGGTTTGAATATCCCTAGAAAAGTTTCTAGATAAATTTTAATTAGCGCTTGATTTTAGGCTGTTGTTACTCAAAGGAGTGGTCGTGAAACTGATGGCGTTTTGACTCGACTCTTTAAACCATGCAAGAGGAAAATGAAATTCAAGAATTTCAACTTCGATGAAAACTAGCTATGGGAAGGAGAAAGAGGCGCAAAATTAAATATCCATACTAAGGAAAAAAATAGCAAGAGGTGCAGTACTGCTAGGAAAAAAATAGAGGTGCAAAATAAATATCCATATCCATGTCACAGATAAAAATGTCACATGAAAAAAATAGAGGTGCAACCATCGAAGAGGCCACAAAAAATTACTTGTCAACAAAAGGGTCACAAGGTGGTGAGCTACATGATCTCAATGGGACAAGGTAGGCATACCCATACTCATTGAGATAAATCATGATATAAATAGTGAGACAATGAAGAAGTCTCAAATACAACATCGTGCAAGAAACCATGGCCGTAATATATTAATATGACATAATCAGTCTCACATACATATATATGGGTGTTAAAATTTGAAGTACATCCCAACTGTGACTGAACTAAGTACATATGAAATGATGCACCCATGTTGAAGGAAGGGGGTGGAAGAGACCTGAGAAGCCCTGATAAACAAGAATGGGGCTTCAAACCCCCACATGTATATTCCATCAAAATATTTGAACTGCAACTATCTATAAGTTTTGGTGCATATGCAAATGCACTTGCTTTCTTCAACACACTTGCTTTAGTGTCATTTTTACCTTGGATGCATTATTTTCTTTAGTGCTTTCGTACACACAGGAAGTTAAAAAAACATTTCCTTATTTTCTTTAGTTCTTTCTTCCACAGATGAGTCATTTTTCCTTAGATTTCAAAGTTCTTATTCTTCCATAGTTAAGTAAAAAATGAGCCTTTGGCAGTTTGGCTGAACCTAACTCATGTGGAATTCTGCTTTTGAAACTAAGCATGGTTACCTTTGTTCACTGTTTTGTAGGTTATTGTGATCTCCTTTACTACCTGGATAACATGGTTTGTAGCAGGCAAGATTGGTTCATACCCCAAGTCTTGGATCCCTTCTTCCATGGATGAGTTTGAGCTTGCTCTTCAGTTTGGCATATCTGTCATGGTTATAGCTTGTCCCTATGCTTTGGGCCTTGCACCACCCACTGTAGTCATGGTGGGCACTGGAGTAGGTGCCACACAAGGTGTTCTCATTGAAGGGGGAAAGGCACTTGAGAGTGCACATAAAGTAAGTGATATATTGGCAAAAGACCTTTTCATTGTTTGAATATGAACTAGGTTTCTAGAGTTAGAGAAGTACTTCTCTAAGTCTGGTTATATTCGTATTTTAAAAGAAAAGGTTCATTGATGAATGGAGATTTTACTGTCCATAGGTGAAATGAATTATATTTGATAAGACAGGGACACTCACTATTGGAAAACCTATTGTTATTAACACTAAGCTTATGAAAAACATGGTCCTGCATGAGTTCTATGAAATTGTTGCTGCAACAGAGGTAGGTCCTGCAACTTTATTTTTGATTCCCTGATTTGTTTAAGTTGGGATCAGTTAATTCTTGGGTGGCCTATGTGATTGACGTCATTGTTGTTATTGGTATTGTAGTGGTAGTATAGGGGTTGTTTGGATGCACATTGATGCATTCCTGTATAGCCAACTATTACAAACATAATACTGATTAATCTTTACCTAAATTTATCTTCACAATCATTATGCAGTTTTGGTTATGTTCACAGTTAAAGGATTATATGCCTCATTATCTAACTTGAATATTGGGTTATGCTCTAGGAAAATAGGGAGAATACTTTGGAAATGGCTGTGGTTGAGTATGCCAAAAGTTTTAGAGGAGGAAATTCAGAGGAAAGTAGGTTGCCTGAGGCACAGGATTTCGTGTCTATAATTGGCCACGGTGTTAAGGCTAGAGTGCACAACAAGAATATTCTTGTAGGCAATGTTATTTACAAAGAAAAAAAACGAGAGCTAGGGAACCTATGTCACCAATATCTCTACCACCATTTTTTCATATAAATCACTTACCTATTATTTTGGTGGCATTTCGCGAGCTAGGGAACCTCTGTCACTCGAACTAGGGCTCCTATGTCTCCAATGTAGTTGCTCCAGCTCTCCTTTGTCTCCAATGTAGAAGCTTTGGCTCTGCTTGATCTGGATAGAATGTGGTGAGGTGAGAATATAGGGCTCCAATGCCGCGACTTCGGCTTTGCTCTACAAATAATGTGAGGGTGCGAGCAAGAGGTGAGGGTGCGAGCAAGAGGTGAGGGTGCGAGTAGGAGGTGAGGCTGCGAGCGGGAGGTAAGGGTGCAAGTAGGAGGTGAGGCTACGAGTGAGAGGTAAGGGTGCGAGCATGAGGTGAGGGTGCGAGTGGGAGAGTTAACAATGGAATGCTTTTTTCAAAATTTTGGATATATGCGAGCACGAGAGATAACAATTTTCATTAATGAGTTCTAGTGAATTTTTTTATTTTTATTACAAATAAAAAATTATTTGTCAAGATTCTATGCTATTTAGAATTTAGAATTTATTTTTAAAATAATCTTATTAATGAATTGAACCAACCCAATATTTTAATGGCTATTAGTGAATTGAAATTGACCACAAGTCAAGAGAACAACCACTTTGATACCATCTGAAGTGAAACTAGTAGTTCACTTCATAAAATAATTATTCATGAATATAAAACCCTAGAATTGTTTATAATATAATAATCTTACATTGGTAAAGATCAAGAATTAACTTGGACTATTTAATTGAAATGCATCACCACAACATCTTTGACATGCCCGGTATTTCTCCTATGGATTTGATAGAAAATTTGTTGTGTTATCGATGCATTTAGGGTGCTAAATGTTTCCAATATGTATTCCCAATTTCAAACTCGGGCCATCACACTCTAATCCCATAGTCATGCTACAATAAATGAAGCCTTTTTCTTTAACTTCAATGCTATTACTGCAGTGATTTCTTTCCTTGCAACAATTATTTTTTTATGAGTTATTCTCTGT
>ML783953.1:1049842-1072235 GCA_009831015.1 Picea engelmannii | reverse complement strand
ATATTTACTTCTTATCAACCATGAAAAAACAATAATGAGTCATATTTACATCAAACAATATTGGGTCCATTACCCAAACCTTTGTGCTACGGGGCTTTCTTCAAGGGTTGACATCAATGACAACCAACCTTAATCAACAAAAAGATGTGGTATTTTCCAAATGGATATACAAGATAAAACATGTTGCAGACGGAAGTATTGAAAAATACAAATATGATTTTTAGGGTGTGTTGAGTGCTCAACACATGGCTGCTACTTCCAATGAAGAACATGGACATATACTTCGTAGTATTCTTGGATTCTTCAATGGATCATATCGTTGGGGATTAGCTCCCTCCTAATCCCAGTTTCATGCCTGAATGAGTAATATGGATTCTCTTCTTTTGGAATCATGTGATCAACGCCTTCCATCTGAGAGAGTCCATGCTTCCGTCTATTGCATCTCTTTTTTCTCTCTACAAAGTGTCATAGGCATGTTCTAGTTTCCTTTTGATTTATGACTTCCTTCGAGTTTGACTCCTCTGGGTCTCTTTAAGTTTGTTTCTATATGTTCTGATTGTTGCCCATCTGGTAGTTGTTGCAAGCATTGTTTCATCCTTATACACTTCTTCTATGACAACTTTTGCAAACATATTTCACAAGGGTACCTTCCTGAAAAGACATCTTCATGATAGCCTTCATGAAATAACCTTCCCGAGACAACAAGAACAACAGTGTTTCTGATACAACATCTTTCATATGAAGGATAGTTTCTTGGTAGCGTTAGTAAGATGATCTAGTCTGAGAACAAGAAAAAGAAATATCTCCTAGAGTAGGTGTTAGTTCATATTTGCAAATAAGTACAATAAGCATCTATATCAATAGTATTCATATGTAGTCGATTATTCATTACACCTAGCAATAATAGAATCTTTCAAAGATTGATTTCACAATTTGTGATGTAGTAACTATCACCTTTGATATACACAAATTTGAATCTTAACAATTTAATCAAACCTGGAATCTGAAGCCTTAACTGCTATGGAGGGTGCACTTGTTCTTTTGAATGCAATGAATCCAAGATTATAGCTTGGACAAGATCTCTAGTACTTTCCCTGCAAACACACTCATGTTTTGCTAGATGATATAACTTAGATAGCATATACAAGTGCATACCTTTGAAACCTTATAACATCGTCCAATTTGTCTTCCAATCTGAAACTAGATACCATATTGACAAGAAGAGATTAGAAACCCAATCATAAGATTCAATGATTAGAACAAGCTAGAAACTCTAAAAATTCAACTTTGACCAAAAAAATAATCTGACCAGAAGTCAACCTTTGACTTTAACTTTGACCAGTCAACCTTTGACTTTGACCAATCAAACTTTGACCAATCAAACTTTGACTTTGACTTTGACCAAAGATTCAAACATGACGTTTTTGCTAGCTGAGAGTACCAAGAGGTGTGCTAGGCTAGGGCACACTAGGATGTCAAGGAATTATGCCAAATACTTCACTAGAAGTGCCCAAACACAAGGGTTAGGGTTTGTTGCAGTTGCATAATCAGAACAATTAGCTGCAGATGTAACTGGTGCCATAACAAGCTTAACAAATAACTTCCCAATCTATATTCCAGTGGTTAGTCTATCTGAAGATAGTGTGGGCCCATATCCTGTTAGAAATAAAGGGATGTGCTCATTTTTCCATAGACAATATACCAATATTGTCACCCAACCATAGGCACAAAGGACACCCTTGAGCACCTTAACCTTGACATACAAAATGATTCTGGTAGCAGACCAATAGCCAACCAAGGGTAGTGCACCTTTCTCCAAGGGTAGCACACCAAGAAAGAATAACCATAAACCAAGCATAAATTCCAAATCATAACCAAGATGCCAGTTGCAACAGCTGCAGCTGCACTCCCTCTCCAAACTTGCGCACCACTAGTCCTTATGCAGTTGTGAGAGTGAGAGTGAGAGTGACAAATGAGCTTTAACACCCTCTTATTTATAGTCCTCCAAGTGACCTAACTGGGTCAATTTCTCTTCTTGGAGACTAATAACTCAATATTAATTATTCTCTTGAGCCAACTTGTCTTCTAGGGTTATTATCCAACGTTTTAGGGTTTCTATTGCTTCCTGGAATATTCTAGTCTTGTCAAAGGTTATATGTAGAGATTAATACCTCCCGCGGATACTATATTATGAACAAGATCTACAGAAATTCAGTACCTGTTGGATTTTGATTGGTATAGGCTGAGTACGGGTACAGGTTGGGTATAGGATAGTGGAACAGGTTGGTTATAGTTTGTTTGCTCATATTCGTATAGGTTTACAATACTATATCTCACAGTGACAATGTGACAGTGGTTTCATCATCTTACTTATATTTCAGGGTGGTAGGATGGGGCAAGGATAGGTGGTTGTAGCCACCTTCTGGTTGTATCTGGAAAAATAGGGGGTTGTAGCCTTGTTCTAGTTGTATCCAGAGAATTGGAGAGTTGGAGCTTCCCTTGGGTTGTATCCTGAAAATATAGGAGGTTGGAGCCTCCTTCCAGTTGAAGCTGGAGAACAAAGGAAGTTGGTGCTTCCAATGAATGTAATTCTTAAAGACATATAAGAAAAATCATTATGTGGTTTTCTCCCGCATTGGGTTTCCACGTAAAAACACTGGTGTACTGTGGCTACTTGACCAATTTGATGATTGTGAGAGAACTTTTGAAGGTTCCAGCTGGTCAAATAACTGAGCATACATATTCACAAAAGGTATTCGCCCACATCTGGACACTGTGAAGAATAGAAAAAGACCATCGATATCAGTAATCAATGCGACCAATTAAAGATAACGCGAAAGACAAATTTTTAGGGGTTTCCATTGGCATTGGTAATCATTTTAGTTTTAGACATGTAAGGGTCGTCGTCGCCTTCTTATGACTTATCTCCCACTCAAAATAAGTTGACAACACCCAACAAACTCAAGCGTCTGGACAAGACCTAGACCAACCCACTGCAACTAAGGTTATGGTTACACCTTACCATATGATTAGGGCTGAGAAGATCAGTGGAATGACGTAGTTTAAGCACATGAAGATTCACTCTAATATAGTTGAAGGTCTGGCCATAGAAATGATAAAATCCATGGGAAAAAGAAAAAAAATGACATTGTTGGATGAGCCAACCCACAACAATTTGAGATATAAAACGAAAAATGATTTTTGACTAGTGATATTGTTAGTTTGGGACATTTCGTGTCCTATCACTCCATAGAAATTTCACCTTAATACCTGCTAATATATTGTAATGTTCCCGACCCAATTTTTTTGCTGGAAACACTAACTGTTCTCTTGTTAACTGTTGTTTGGATGTGTGTGTGCAGGTTTGCTATTGGAGTTGCATTCAGGGTTTGTATATTCAATTATCAAAGCATATGAACATAGATTTGAATATGCATCTTAAAGAAATACAAGAGATAACAAGGAACACCATATATGGAACCAAATAACACAGATATGACCTTTATTTAGATCATAATATGAGAAACCTGATACAATAGAACTGCAGATCTGGAAGAATATCAGATAAATCCTCTAGCTGGAATATGAGCTGCTAAAAAATGCTCAAGACTGAATATAAAATCCTCCCAAGGCTAGATAACAAGCTGAAGGACAATACAATATTAACTTCTTTCCCTCCAGGGTCAAGTCCAAACCCCCCCTAGCTGAAGTTACGCCCTCCTGGATAGTTGTAGAGATCCAATATTTTGGCCCTGTTGCTGGAAGAATCCAAATGCTAGAAAACTTTGTGGAATGATAGATCGGGGCAAGGTAAACCCCCTCCTGAAGTCTCAAGCTAAAATACCAAGATTTGCTCCTCAAAAGACTGAAACTCCAAACTAGACTGCGCTCTCGTGAAGACTGCAGAGATCCAATAATTCATCCCTATTGATGGAGACCTCCAAATACTATGAAACTCTAGGGAATGATATATAGGGGCAAGGTGAACCCCCTGGAGAAGTCTTTGGCTGAGATATGAATATTTTCCCCTCCAAACTGCTTAGATCTATTTCTCAGTGTGCCCTCCTCCTCTCCAACTCTTGCCAAGCTCCAGAAAATAATATGGCAACCAAATATCTCTCCAAATACACTAGAGATGATGGTTGAGGCCCTGCAGAGAAAACCCAGGTGTCCAAAAGTTCAAAAGCCTTCTCAAACTCCTCGATCGAATCTTCTTTCTCTCAATGGTGCACCCTCTTGTTGAAAACCCCCAAGGTTATGTCATGCTTCTACCCTGGATGGTTGATGGTACCTGTAGCTAATGTAGAATGGTGTGGGTGGAGTATTGCATCCCCGAGAGCAAGCTTGGAACAAGTGAGGTGGGATCTTCCACCACCGAGTTGTCCTCTAGGGTTTGTATTCTCAAAACCCTCAAAATTGTTGTGCTCTAGAGCCCAAAAGAAAAATGCAATAATAATCCAAAATTCAGTGAGAACTGCACCCTTCCTTTCGTTTATACCTCAATTATGTTTCTTTGTTGAGTTAGTTAACCCCTAGGGTTAAATCCTATCTTACCCTCACGTGTTCTATTCTTTCACTGAGTTACCTTTTCTTTTCAAAGTCAACTTAATAATATAACGTTGAGCTTAGTTGATGGCTTTTAGTTGACTTTCTCCCCATAGTGCATGAGACTATAGCCTAGTGGGGATGACTAGACTACTGAGTCTCTCTATCCCTCTTCATCAAGAGGTGGGGGACATTACAATCTCCTCTGCTAGGAATTTCTTTCCCACAAGCAATTCTGAACCTGTGTCCTGTAATTTTTGTTCACTTTCCCAAGTAACATCCTCAATAGGTAGGTTTTTCCATTTGACTAAATATTCCTTGATGCTTCTCCTCCTTAGCTTCTTTTCATGAACTTCTAGTACCTCTTCTTGTATTAGTATCAATTGCCCTTCTTCATATAAGGGTGGAAGTTCTTCAATAGGAATGATGTGTTGGCCTATGTCTCTCTTCAAGCATGACACATGAAAAACATTGTGTATTTTGCTTCCCTCTGGAAGATCAAGCTCATATGCCATGACCCCTACCTTCCTGTTGATTCTGTAGGGTCCAAAGAATTGGGGTTGGAGATTTTCTGCTCCACTTCTCTTGATGGATGAAAGATTTGTATCTCGTGGATTTTCTCAAAAGGAAGGAATTGATTATGAAAAGATGTTTTCTCATATAGCCAGATACACTTCTATCAGAACAATCATAGCTCTTGCAACCAAGATGAAGTGGAAGTTACACCAGATGGATGTGAAAACAACCTTTTTGAATGGTGTTATTGAAGAAGAACTGAATATAGAACAACCACAAGGGTCTAAAGTTGAAGACAGAAAAACTCATGTCTACATATTGAAGAAAGTTGTGTATGGATTGAAGCAAGATCCTAGAGTTTGGTATGGCAGAATTGACAGTTTCCTCACGAGCTTGGGATTTACCAAGAGTAAAGATGATTATAACCTTTACTTCAAGGTTATGAATGATGAGCCAGTTATATTGTTGTTGTATGTAGATGACTTATTCTTAACTAGAGAAGAAAATCTCATCACAGATTGTAAGAAGAAGCTCATTGCAGAGTTTGAGATGAAAGACCTAGGCATGATGCATTATTTCTTAGGTCTTGAAGTTTGGCAGCGCCTAGAAAATATCTTCCTTAAAAAAGGAAGTATGTAGTAGAAATAATGAAGACGTTTGACATGTTGGAATGTAAATCCATGAACACACCCATGGAAACAAAGTTGAAGCTCCTGGTAGATACTTCGTTGGAATTGGTTGATGCTACTCTGTATAGACAGATGATTGGGTTGTTGATATAGCTGACGAATACCAAGCCAGATATATGTTTTGATGTGAACACCTTGAGTCAGTATCTGGTAGATCCTAGACGTGTTCACCTTGTAGCTGCAAAACATGTGATGAGATACCTTAAGGGTATATTTGAATATGGTCTCTTGTATACTGGAGATCATGACTTCAGACTGTATGGATATACTGACTCATATTGGGCTGGAAGTGTTTCTAATAGAAATAAAACTTCAAGATGTTATTTCAGTCTCGGGTTAGCCATGACTTCATGGCAGAGCAGGAAGTAATCCAGTATTTCTCTCATCATGTCAAAAGCGAAATACATTGCAGCATGTTCCACCATTTGTGAATCCATATGCCTTCAAAAATTGTTGACAGGTCTATTCAATCTGGAGATGGAAGCCACCGTGATTCTATGTGATAACTAGAGTTGCATAAAGATGACGAAGAACCATGTGTTCCATGATAAGTCGAAGCACATAGAAATCCGGTATCACTACATTCATGATATGGTGCATAGGGGAGCTATAAAGATCCAATGTGTTGGCACATATGAGAAGGTTTCATATGTGTTGATCAAGCCTTTGTCTCATGTGAAGTTTGAGCACTTCTGAGACAAGCTTGGTGTTGTTTGAAAGGACCTCCCTCAAAAGGGGGAGTGATGTTGATGATACTATAGTATCCTGACCAACAATGGGTAGTTTCGTTAGGATTGTATATCCTAGGGGATTTATCATCCCTAGGAAGATCCTGAAGGTACAGTAAGGATGGTCTGTCAGAGTACCTCTGAATGTATATGCCAGTTGTGGTCAATAGTGGTATATTCGTTAGGATTTTATATCCTTGGGAATATTTTGATTCCTGGGCAGATCCTGAAGGTCTGGTAAGGACAGTATGTCAGAGTACCACATGGTAGCTCTGTTAGGATTTTATATCCTAGGGAATCTTATTATTCATGGGCAGATCCCGAAGTTCCGGCAAGAACAGTTTGTCAAAGAACCACAAAATGTTGTTGTTTCACCTGCCTCATTGTTGACATATGATGATGTTGATGATGTTATCTCAGCCTCGTGTTGATGATGTTATCTCAGCCTCATGTTGATGATGTTGATGATGTTATCTCAGCCTTTTGTTAATGATGTTGATGACGTATCAACCGCATGTTTTTGATGATGATGTATCCATCTTGTATTGATTGATGATGTTGCATTAGTGTTATACTAATTGATGTTGATGCAGATATTGATGATGATGCTACTCCAACTCCATTTTGTGAAAGATGATTTCGTTGATGATGAGAAAAAATTTCAATGATTTATAGATGTGTCATTTAATGATCCAGATGTTGATGATGATGTTTCCCTCTCGTTCTCATGGTGATGTTGTGTTGGGCTATGTCAATAGAATACCCTTCTTGTTAAGGGGGAGTGTTGAAATATTGTAACTGCGAAAAATATTATAATTATAATTAAGTTATTATCTTATAGATCAAATCCCCTTTTGTGGATTGATCATTTCGGGATTTGTATAAGACCAAATCCCCTTTTGTGGATTGGTCAAACCATGGTTATATGGTGTTGATTGTAAAGCCGTCCCCTAGGGATACTTAAATTGGTTTTAAACACTAGTTGGAGAAGTAGGCCCTGCTTGATGAAAGGACATAACCCTAGTGCCTCCCAGCCATTATAAATAAGTGAGGAGGGTGCCTCATTCTCACACTCACTCAATCCACTCATCTAGTGCGCAAGTTTTGAAGGAAGTTGCAGTTAGAAGAAGGAGAAGAGAGAGTTGCATGCTTGGTCTTGGATATTCTTGGTGGTTTGGTCTTTTATCTTGGCATTGTATTGGAAATCTATATTAAGGAAGTTTTTGTTGGGTTTTCTCCCGCATGAGGGTTTCCCAGAATAAAATTTTGTGTACCTTGTGATTGTGTTTCTCTCAATGATCTTGCTTATGCTATTATTGTCTAGTAAATAGAAAATAACTTAATATAAGCTCTAAATTTAACACATCTTTCAAGGATGAGGTTTCTTCTCTTAATGTTTGGCTCTTGGATGTTCTATCACCCAATATTCATTATGTATTTACACTGATTTCCATATCTAAGATCGTTCTACCTGCAATCTATCTCAACTTTCAATCAACCAAACAAATTGTGAGTATCCACGCACATCATCATTTTATTGCAACATTTAAAACATCCCATGAAGTGATCTTAGAATTATATCGTACCAATGATTCAATCAATTTCAATTGTTAATCATATCAAATGGAATGAAACTAGCATGTATTATATATTCATTATTTAGCACACCAAGCTTTTCATAATGCAATCAAATATTTATGATAATAACCAATGTGCCAATACACATGGTCACATCTACACAATGTATCCCTACATTGATTTCAAAATACCACATATCTATATTATGCATTCCACCATGGTGAATTGGGAATTCTATCCAACACCTCGACACATCATCCAAACACTTCTATATCTCTTGTTAGACCATTTTTATATCTTCCTTTTCAACCCAAACACAACACCATGAATATAATCCTTTAATGATGCTTTTTTTGTTTTGGCAAAAAGGTTGCAATCCAAAACATCAATTATAAGTAGGAATACCATTGCACACTTGTGTAGTGCTATAGCCTTTCGATATCCAACCACATTATGGACTCACACATGGATAACTCTATTGACATCCATTTCTATAACATTAGTATATCTCATAACATGCATTGGTTATGAACTCATAACCAATGTAAGATGACATACCATTGAATTTCACATAATTGTATTCAAGCATTAAATAACCTTTATACATTCAAGGCCCTCTACCTTTACCACATTTATTGGAGTGTCATTCTCAAAATACACATCACTTCAGATACTAAATTTTGACTGGGGGAAATTTTACCTTAATTCCCTTCGACATGTGTGCATCAAAAACCATCAATTTTCATACTTACATGGTTTCCCTCAATTTACTTGATACTACCTGATCAACTGATATCTTTTAGAGGATAAAAAACTCCTTCCGCCAAGCTCTTTTTCAATATATACCCATCCTCATTTATCTTCATATGGATGGTGTTCATATGTAGTAGCATCATCATTTCCTTCATCAATGCTATAAAAAAAAATTCTAGATACATAATCCATCATTAGTCACATTCAACTATCATAACATCATTATTAGATATATAACAACAAACTACTCTAGTTTATAACCATGTCATATGTATGGCCAAGCATTTTAATATGCACCAAGCATTCACTCTCAACATGCCTACTAGTGCACATGCATTCTAGATTTCCTATATGCATTATGTATCCCTTCTCAAAATTCACTCCAATGTATATTTATTCCATCTTCATGTGTTATATATGGTTGTATTTAAATCCTTATGGATTCTTTTAGCCTTGTGTGATCTCACTTTCCTCATATGTGGATTGTGTTGGGCCCTTCGTTTTTGGATAAGAAGTTGCGTAAGAAGGACTACAGTCCTAGTTTTGGTTGAGTACGAGTTGCGCAAGCTACATAAGAAGTTGGACAATAGAGCAAGGAAAAGTAACATAAATAAGTTGTGAAAAGGGCAGTGAAACGCCAGCAAGGAAAAAGCAGTTGCAATAGAAAAAGAAATCATGTGAGCTCAAAGCCATAAGACATGACTTAGCTTATATATAGGGATGAATATGATTGTAAAAGGGTTCGATCATGATTTTAAAAGTGTTGTTGTCTTCTTGTTGTTATCTATTGCTGAGAAGTCGGGTTTGAGTTCTGTAAATGTAATATTTACACCATTTTGGGAAATAGAGCTCTGCGACATGGGTCCAGAGCCATGAGTCTGTAACAAAGCATTAATTTGTATCTATGAGGTTGTATCTGATAAAGATATGAAGATAATATATGAAGAGGGATCCAAATTTTCAAAATATGTTGCGCCATTCTGTGTTATGCTTCTGCATTGTATCTTTACAGTACTTCTTTATGCTTCATAAGTTCCACATGATGTTTTTGTGTATAAATGTTGTCTGCAACCTAAGTAGCTTTAGTTCTTGTGTGTATGAGTTCAAATATGTTCTATAGTTAGTTTTTCTTGTGCAAGATCAGGATGAATCTTGAAGGTTCTAAGAACCCACCTAAGTATTCTCCTTGTCTTTCCCTATCCTTTTGTCTTAGCTGCGCTTCGGGTGAGACTTCGTCTCTCCGGAGGAGATGAAAATGCCAGCGCTCTAGATTACACGGTACCTTTTGTTGGTAACCCGAGAAGGACCCTGGTCTGATCAATCCTACACCAACAAAATGGTTATGTTGTTGGGACTTTCATTAAAAGGGAACATGTAGGGAGGATTCTTCCGCGAATTCACAGATCTAACATTAACCAATGGTGGGAGATAAATTGTGACACCTTCATATGGAAAGAAGCAGAGCTGAGAAGAAAATCAATGGAAAATACTCGGGAGGCACCTTCACGTATGGATACATGTTTCTTGAGTTTACAATGATCAAGTGGACACCACCCACTGGAATACCGTTGGCGCAAGTAGACAAGGGGCGCCTTGAAAAGATGTTTGAGCCCTGACATTCCAAGGCAGACTCAGAGAACATAGCCTTCAATAACATGGAGTTCTCCAAGTGGTATAACGGGCTCATCGACGCAACACAGAGGTTTTGCATTCCGCAGAAACTCCTCAACTGCAACATGAAGAACATCACCTTCAACATGAACCGACACCATACGTTTGTATGGTCGAGGTATGCCAACAGGGAGGACTTCCATTCAAGGATGTTTTCATTCTAATTAGATGAGGAGGCCTTCGAAAAAGAGGTAATGTCATGGTCGGGAGTTAAACACAACCCGCGCAAGTCAGGGATGCACTATGTTTTGCATGTCGAGCTGTTGAAGAAGAAAATAAAAGAAGCAAGGGTAGGACCGAGCTCAGGCTTAGAGGTGCTGAAGAAAGAAGCTTCAGAAAAGACAGACTCTGAAGAGGAGGAGGAGACGCAGCCACTAGAGCGGAAGAAAAGAACACTGCCTATATTCCCACAACTTCCAGAGAAATCCATTTTGACAGGTAAGGATGTCAATGAAAACCTGAGCGATGTGTTCATTACAGAACCAATGGCTAAGAAGTTCAGAACACAGATCTCACCGAGAAAATTTCTGAACCCCCAACCCCTTTCATCCTCCATCCCCTGCACTCGCTCAGTGGTCCGCACAACCCCCATCATCCATATTCAGGACGACCCTGAGCCTGACACCCTTCCATCCACCATCATCATTGAGCACCCTCCATCACCACCACAACCCTAGTCTCCACCCCTGGAAATCACCAGTCCACCCCAAACCACTGATCCAAATCCCATGCAACTCAATCCCCTGGAACTACCTAAGATGGAACTAACAGAAACAAGCCCAAAGTTAATCGAGCAGAGATCATAACTTCCTGGTCCAAATCCAGAAGCATATTAGGAGCAACTGCAGCTGACTAGCCCAAACCTTGAAACACATGGACAAAAAAATGTACCTTTTGTGCAGCAGAAGGACACTCGAATGGTGGAGGAGCCACAAGCTCAAAGTCCCCATCACATTTCCTCAACTACCAAGGTTAAGGGTGCCATGGGAAGTGCAACTCTGGAAGTAGAGCCACACAAAGAGAAGGAGCTACCAGAGGTTCAGAAGGAACCAGAGTCAACCTTCGGCCAAAGCGCAACATTCCTGTAGGAGCAAATGCAGTTGGTTCTCAAGAACCCTCAATAGTGCGCAGAGTTGTTGCAACTCTGCCTAGACAGGACATAGGTTCTGACACTCTTGCCATCAATGTTGAGGCTGAGGCTTGTGCTAGGAGAATCCACAAGGGAGGAGAAGGTAGAGACTCCATTAGAACATTCAACAACCAGTGAGCTTCCACTGCAGGTTCGAGAACCCAGGGATGCAAACCCTTCATTGGCTGACCCTGCATAGTGGCCAACAACACACTTAGTTGGAATGATTAGGGCATCAACTGATCAACTGGATCAGAGGATCCAGCAGGATGAGAGGTGTGTAGAGTTCACAAGGGAGGAATCTCTCCTTGCGCAAGAATGCATAAAACAAGAAGAACACACAAATATCTAGGTCGAGCACAGATTGAAAAGAGTTCAGGAAAGGCTTGTTGAAGCCTAGCCAGAAATTTGGAAGGCTGCACCCCAACTACCAGAAGCCAGTGATACAGGAGATTTGGAGCATCATATTGAACTGCTCCAAGGAGCATGGTCACAATTGGCCATTTGTGTCGAGCATCTGGAAGTGCAGTTGCCGCAGACTCAGCAAGAAGTAGAGTAGCACCCTCGGAAGTTGCAGGAGAAGATGGAGAAGATAGTTCTAGAAGGAAACAATGCTCGAGCATCACTACACAAGCACACATATGAGTGCACAAATATTTTCAGAGAAGTCAGCGATTGGATGGGCATCATTGCTAGGCACAACCAGAATTTGGAGGCCGTATGCACTAGAATCCAGGTGTTGAATGAGGAAGTTGTGGCTACGATGGATCCGCTGGAGAAACAAAAAAAGTTTAATTAGATTCAACAAGTGGATAACGAGTTGAATGCTCTATTTGAGGTGCAATATGTAGCTAAGAAGGAGTTGTGCGACTTTCGACCTTTCATTCAGACAGTTTATATGCAAATGCATCAAGTCAATGAAACAACATATTCTGAATGGAACTCTTTGGTTGCATCCAAGCCAAAGGAATTTATTATAGATGCGACCCAACAGTTCATCGCCAAAGGCCTCACTCCTTGCCAAGAAATGCCAGGATAAAGTTGGGAGATTTCAAGAAGTTAAGAAGCAGGCCTTGGAGTTGGTCCCAGAGTTGGGCCCTTCATTTGAAGAGGCAGAGGAAGAGAAAGCGCAAGAAGAAGAACAAAGGAAAGAGGAAAAGGAGGACAAGGGAAAGAAACAGTTTCTCTTAGAAGCTGCGAAAGAGCCAAGTACTTGACTCGAGGGCGAGTCAAGGTTTGTGGTCGGAGCCTGTTGGTCCCGTCGTTTTTGGATAAGAAGCTGCACAAGAAGGACTACATCCCCAATTTTGGTCGAGTACGAGTTGTGTAAGCTATAGAAGAAGATGGATAGTAGAGCAAGGAAAAGTAATAGAAATCAGTTTTGAAAAGGACAGTGCAACACCAACAAGGAAAAATCAGTTGCAACAGAACAATAAAGCATGTGAGCTCAAAGCCAGAAGACACGACTTAGCTTATATATATGGATGAATATGATTGTAAAAGGGTTCGATCATGATTGTAAAAGGATTGTTGTCTTCTTGCTGTTATCTATTGTTGAGAAGTCGGGTTTGAGTTATGTAAATGTAATGTGTATACGATTTTGGGAAATAGAGCTCTGTGACATAGGTCTAGAGCCAGGAGTCTGTAACACAACACTACTTTATATCTCTGAGGTTGTATCTGATAAAGATACGAAGATAATATATGAAGAGGGATCCAAAATTTCAAAAGATGTTGCGCCATTCTGTGTTATGCTTCTGCATTGTATCTTTACAGTACTTCTTTATGCTTCATAAGTTCCACATGATGTTTCTGTGTATAAATGTTGTTCGCAACCTAAGTAGCTTCAGATCTTGTGTGTATGAGTTCATATTTGTTCTGTAGTTAGTTTGTCTTGCACAATATTAGGATGAATCTTGAAGGTTCTGAGAACTCACCTAAGTATTCTCCTTGCCCTTCCCTATCCTTTTGTCTTAGCCGTGCTTTGGGTGAGACTTATTCTCTCTGGAGAAGATGAAAATGCCAGCGCTCTAGACTATATAGTACCTTTTGTTGGTAACCCGAGAAGGACCCTGGTCTGATCAATCTTGCACCAACAGATTGTTTCTTCTTATATAAAGGCTTTCCAGCCAAGTTCAACTTGATCATATTGCATTCCCAATCAAATTACCCTATTGTTATTGAAACCATTTAGCAACTACCTTTACTTAGGCAATTCTATCCCCAATTTATATTGCTTGAACCTTCCAATGCACTGTAATTCTACACGTTATGTCTTTACATATTCATATAGGCTACTCTGGAGGAGTCAACTCTATTTTTCACTCAAATGTGATTTCAATTGATCCATCCAACATTTCATGGTACTGCAATTATTGCTCTCCCATTTTCATATGGGTTCCTTTCAGATTCCATCTCCCTTGCAAATAATAACAAACATAAATATGATTTCCTTCTCATATACCTTCTTCGTATTTCCATTCTGGAAATCACTACACTTCCTATGTTATTCTTGATTGTCATCCATTTGTACATTTGGGATTAACTCAACACCCTTGGAATGCACTCATCATTTCCCCACTTTCCTTCCTTATCAATTATGCTCAATTATTTTTGGATTCATCCCCTTAATGCTACAATATCCTCCATCCATATTATCCATTCATATTACAGAATCCCTTGTCATTAGTTTCATCTATCCTTAGACTTTGTTCAGTTATGCAATCTTCTTTGATTTATGGAATAGCTCTCTTTGAAGTATGATTGTATTTTTCTCGAACCAATATGCATAGACTACACTGCTTTATGTCTCCATTGGAACCATTTTGAGTGCATGTTCCTTCATTATTTCATCCATTGAATGCTTTACTTTTGCACCATGCTTCCACTGTGCACTCTGACAACAAAAGTGGACATGCTACTCTCATTATTTCGTCATAGTTTTTTATTCATAGTTGGAAACTCTTCTAAATCTTAATATATTGGTCCACAAAGATTATTCAACCTACCTTCCAGTACATCCGAGTGTCACCCTTCAAGTTCTCAACAACAATACCCTATTATTAAAGTCAACCTGTTTTCCTTTCTAGGTTGTTGCACTTCTATCTATGCCCCCATACCATTACACATGAACTATCATGAAATATACAAATCTTTCCTTGATATGAATTCATGTATGGTATGCGCCCTTTTTCATCTAGAACTCATTTTCCAAAAGTATAATTGTTTTGGGATCCTTCCACATTTAATAATAACACTGTTCATTGAGCCCAAATGTCATATTTCTTACAACATTTTGAAACAACTAGATGCTTGCTTGGAGAACTTAAACCTTCTTTCATGTTTTTCTTTGGATTACCTTTTCACCAACTATACTCATGCATCAATATGAATTATGAGCTGAAATTTATGGTTCTCTAAAATCAACAATTTTGCCCCTTTTCCATACTTTTCTCATTGCTGGTACAATTAATCTCAAATGCCAACTTCTGCCACCTGCAAAAGAAAATATGGAGAGAAATATGAAGACTTTTCTATCGAGCACATATAGTGTTCTTGATTGTGAGGTTCATATAAACTTTCATATCAATGATTTTATTTTCCAATCAAATTCTACGTCAATCTAGAATTGTCAACTTCCCTTTTGACATCTTCTTCAGACTTAGAATTTTTAATGAAAATTGTTATCTCCCAAAAGGAGAAAAATTGGGAAAATTTCAATAAGACAAAGTTGTTTGATTTATTGAGGTAAAAATGTCGAGTAAACATATTCATGATTTAGGGTCTTGTTTCCTCTAAAAATCTCAAAAATCTCCAAAAGGTGTCATGGAATAGTGGATTTTGGCATTTTCCCACATCGCTATTCCAAACCCCTTGGAATTTGGCCAAAATATACATTGGGTTTCACCATGTCTTCTTCCCTGACTCACTATAAGAGTTTCATTAGCAACAACGTCTCTGTCAAGGAGTACCATATTTCTCTTTAAAAATAACTAATTTGTTTTTTCTAGCAATATGGAATTGAATAAGCTAGTGGGCCTCACTGGTAATTTTATGCCCCTCGACATTACGGAATTAACTCCAAAATTCCATCTACATATGCTATTTTCTTCTCCTATTATGGCCAAAACATGATTTTGGCTCCAAACATTTTTTTTTAATAAATACCTTCATCTTGTTGACATGGAAATATGGATAACATAGCATGGCACGTGGATGTTGATGTGGCATTGATGTCCACATATTAACCCCTAACATGACCATGTCCCATCCTCACTAATAAGCTAAAAAAATATTCTATCAATGAGCTAAACAATTCTCCTCCATCGACGAACTACAAATTTTTTCCATCAACTAGATAAAAAAAAAATTCCATCAGAGAACCTTGAAATTCATCCCATCAGTGGACCTTAGAATTTTTCACATTGACGGACTTCAAAATTTGTCCCATTGGTGCACTTCAGAATTCGTTCCATCAGTGAACTTCCAATTTGTCCCATCGATGGATTTTAGAGTTTTTTCTATCAATGGACTTCTGAATTTGTCATTAGAGAACTAAAAAATTCTCAATGCCAAACTACAAAATGTACTTTGATGAACTACAAAATGTTCTGATTGCCAAACTACAAAATGTTCCTTCAATGAACTCCAATTTTCCTCTTTGGCAAACTCAAAAAATCTTCTTTGATAAACTTAAATGTATATCTTCACATTGTCAAACTAAGGTTGTTTCCACATCAACAAACTAAGAAATTTGTTTTCAGTGAAT
The DNA here is from genome assembly GCA_009831015.1 of Picea engelmannii. Classification (NCBI taxonomy): domain Eukaryota; kingdom Viridiplantae; phylum Streptophyta; class Pinopsida; order Pinales; family Pinaceae; genus Picea; species Picea engelmannii. The sequence goes on along the minus strand of ML783953.1, from coordinate 1,055,858 downwards.
TGAAATTAGCTTAATTTTGAAAATTGAGAATTTGTCTTCGATGAACTCAAGTAAAATCAACTTTAGAAAACTAAAATATGGTCTTCGACGAATTCAAGTAAACTCAACTTTAGCAAATTGAAAAATTGTCTTTGGCGAACTCAATTATTTTTCCATCGGTGACCTCCATTATTTTTCCATTGGTGAACTCGTTTAACTTAGAATTTTTTTACCAAATCCTTGATGAATATGGATCATTGATTCCAATATCAAATTTGATCTAGTTTGTTGATGGGTATACATAATCTTCAAAGGGAATTTTACACATGGCCTCAATAGATTCTCCAGACTTAACTTTTCATGGTCAATTTCAACCTTGTGCTCACCCATTTTGTACCCCCACGCCAAATATGCTTTGGATTTCATCTGAAAATTGGGGATTTCACTTTGATTTGATCATTTTCCCCAATTTCAATGTGGATTAAAATGTTGCAACAAATAATTTGTCAAATTCACATTGATCTCTCGTCCATACACGTTTAGTGTTGAAACCTTCACTCTAATACCAACTTGTAGAGTACCCACTATTAAACCTAACGGAAATAATATGACACCAATTAAAATAAATTTGATCTACAGGCTAAATATCCTCATGCAACTACCAATAATTTTAAAAACATGAATGCATATTTTATCTCAAACATAACAACATTCAAACACATAAACTTCAGAGTAAAACACAAAAATTAAAATAGTAAATGTCATGTTGATTAGATAACTTATCTTAGAAACTATCACCAATTGGTTGTGTACAAGGGAAATTCCTGCCAATTGTAGGATATTTTTCTCTAGTTATCCCAACAATAGGCCACCCCCAAGCTGGGGCTATGAGTTCACAAGGAGGAAACAACTCCTATGGTTGGCTACGGTTGACACAAATCACCCAATACTCAACAATTTCATAATGACGTGACTCCAACATCAATTCGAAATACCCGCCTCTCTTCCCCATCAGTCTACACAACCCAAGGGATGAGATTTCCTTCTCTTCACCACAACCTCTCAAACAATATCCATCCCCTCTAGGGCTCCAACATGGACCATCCAAGAATATATCAACTAGGGGCTCTAGGAAATCTATTAGTAACAAGAGTGCTCACAATAGCATTCTCATAAACTCTTGATTAATTTCTCAACATAAATATCATCACAACCATGACATTCTATTTCTTAAAATAATTCCTAGCTATGTTACTAAGATGTAACACTACTACAACAATTCCAACCGCCCATCTCTCTTCCCCATCAATTTTCACAACCTAAGGGCACTACAAGGAGAACACCTTCTTGGTTTTTACATAACCTCCCCCCAAAATTTATCTTTTAGTTGTTTATAGCAGAGGCAGACAGCCGTAGGTTTTTTATTCAGTGCACCTTTAAGGTATATACACATTGATACACATCTAAAACATATTGCGTCAATGCTTAAATGTTCAAATGCACCATCACTATTCATAGCAGAGGTTGTTAGCGGAGGCGGGCGGCCAGAGGTTTTTTTCGGTGTGTCTTTAAGGTATATATGCATCAGTGTGTACATGAACAATAAATCATCGGTGCATCAATGTTCAAAAGCATCATCACACTTTATAATAAAAAATACATGCATGGAATAAACTGCACCGGTGTCATTGAACATTACGCACCAATGCGCCTCATTGTCACTCAATGCACCACGATAGGGAAAATAAAAAAAATTACCAAACTGATTCCATTTTTATAGTGCATCATGTGCTTCCAAACTCTCAAGTAAGCATCAGTGCTCACCTTCCTTCCCAAGACACCCTGTTTCTGGTGCTCTACACCAACTTGGATAGCTCCATTGGTAGATTCCACACATTTCCAAATTTTGGAAATCACCATGAATTTTCATTTCCTGTCAATGGTACAACCATTCCTCCTTGGGACATAAGAGGCCAGGTAAATTATTTATTACCTTCCTATTTTCATTTTCATCCGATCAAAATTTGAATTTAGCTTGAAATTTGTCATTTTTTTCAATTTGTTTTTCCAATCTCGCGTAGTGCACCTAAACGCTTTGTCTCACCCCGAAGCAGTGTGTACTATGTTAAATTATCAGTGAGCACCACCACCAGTGCATCTCATACATATGTACGCATCGGTGTCCTTCAAGAAAGAGAACCGTGATAAATTATAAAAACAAAGCGGTGCATCCTTCGAAACACCTCGAAACCGACACATAATTGGATTTGACATGCACCAATATATTTCACTTAATTAACCACACCGCTAGCTTAAAGATTTATAAAATTTAATGTAGCGGTGCACCCAGTTTAACCAACCACGCTTTGGCATACACAAAACATAAAGCACTGGTGAGTCAATGTACCGTCATACTTTATAGTAAAAATTATATGCACCGAATAAATTGCATCGATGTGGTTGAACATTATCCACCGGTGCGCCTCATTGTTGTCGGGCGCACCACAGTAGGGTAAATAAAAATAATAATTACCAAACTTATTTTCATTGTTACAGTGCATCTTGTGCTCCTAAACTCTCAAGCAATCATCGATGCTCACCATCCTTCCTAAGATGCCTTGTTTCCGGTGCTCTACATCAACTTGGATAGCTCCATTGGTAGATTCCAAACATTTCCAAATTTGGGAAATTACCACGAAATTTAATTTCTTCTCAATGGTGAAACCATGCCTCCTCAGGGCATAAAAGGATAGGTAAGTTTTTTATTACCTTCCTATTTTCATTTTCATCCAATCAAAATTTGAATTTATCTTGAAATTTGGCATTTTTTTTCAATTTTTTCCAATTTCTCTTGATGCATCTAAACGCTTAAGCTCACCCCAACGCGGTGCATATTGTGTTAAATTCATAGTGGGCACCACCACCAGTGTGTCACATATATATGTATGTACCAGTGTCATTCAAGAAAGAGCACCGTGATAAATTATAGAAACAAAGTGGTGTGTCCTTCATAACGCCCCACAACCAACACATAATTGGCTTTGACCTGCACCGATACACTTCACTTAATTAACAACACCACTAACTTAATGATTTATAAAATTTAACTTAGCCTTGCAACCATTTTAACCCAACACACTGGTACTATTTACAAAAACACACTGGGACATATATTTCTTGACTTTCCATAGTGGGGTGTCTCGTTCTCGGTGCTCTATCCTTTACAATGCACCACGAAACAAAATGTCAATGTTCCACAGTTATCACGGTGGTACCGGTGTGTTAATAGTAACACATTGCACTACTTCAGTTGCGATAAGGAAATTTAAATTAGTGGTGCCCATCAGTCCAACAAATGCATCGGTGTTGTAAAGACAACGACACTAGGGTGAATTTGTAATAACCAATTAGAGTGGTGTGACTTACTAGACACACTACTACAATCTATGGCAGTGCGACAATAATCATGGTGCATCTATGCGTAAATGTTAAACATACGGATTGCAACATGTTTTGAAAAATAAACAGCGTGGTTCATCTTCTGTAAGGCCTTGTTAGAGGTGCATTAGTAATAAAATGCACCACTATACATCGTCTCAGTGCTCTGGTAGAACTGGCACACCAGTGCTTTTAGTTTAACAAAGGGCACCATGAATTTGCACGCAATAAATTTTAGCATTGTGTATTGTTAAAAACACTGAATCGATGTGATTAAAAGAAATGAGCCAGTGTGGAGCATCCTATGGGATGCACCACATGGAGGTGCTATTTGTATGATATAGTGCATCGACATCAGGTCGTATGTTCTGTTTTCGGTGCATCAATTGGTTTTTAATATTTTTTTGCGAAAAAAAAAATTGTAAATACACGTCATTTATATATGCATTTTTTTTTTATAATTTCAATTTACTTTATCTATATATATGTTCCTAACAATATTTGTATGTGAATTAGAGACAACGACGATGAGAGGAGGAGGATGAGCGACAACAATAGGTCGAGACGCACACATGTCTGCATAAGTGGGAGGTCAGGGAGAGTGACATGGATTTGTTCCCTCGCCCTCTTCCATAGGTGACTTAGGACCTTTTGATGGATATTGTTCTCCTGAAGTTTTATTAGGAGGGCACATCCCTTAGTGGGAACTCTTTTTTGTTACAACAATTGATCCATCATTGGGATCATGTGAGACATGGGTTCAGGATTGATCCCGATCTGTGGTATCATCCCACAAAGGAGGATGTCTATTTCATCACTGGGTTGTCTAGGAGGGGGGAGTATTTTCCCAATTTCCCTTCGCTACTAGCTGGTGTTGGAGGAGAGACCTAGCTAGAATATGTACAAAGATATATCGATCTGCATGTTCATTTGGCTTCAAAGTTCTAGGTTCGTTGTGGTCAGTTGTGGATATATTCATTTGAAAGACAGGACATTAGGTGCCTATATCTTATGCTCTCGACACTGTCACAGTATAGCTCTAGTGGGAAGCACATTAGTTTCTCTATGTTGTATTATGTATATATTTTATTGTAGATGCCCCGATTTATTAGGTGGGAAAATTTATTTTTTAGCAACCAAATCAAAATATAAAAAATACCCATATATCATCTTGAGACCAGAAAGTAAGATCAATGTCAGATACAGGTTTACCATAACAAATAAATATTTAATAGATCCTCTTTAAAAAGATTCTCTTAAAAAATATTTTAAACTACATAAACAAGGGGGGAAAGACTGGAATTGTAATGAAATATGACCAAGATAATGGGGAACAATGTACGGAAAATGGTAAAATAATGAGGGGTAAATGCCCAATATATGTAATTAAAATAAAATAAAAATTTCACTTTCCTATCATGCCTTTTATCCTATCTTTATATTGTCAAATATATTTGTTCTTTATAATTGACAACTCAAACCCCATATAATACTTGAACATCGAATTCCTCTATTGAATGGCAAGTTGACAATTGTCACACAATCTTTAGCAAACCTAGTTCTCATAACTATGGCCATTCGAGACTATGAGTTTAAAAACAATGAAAAGGTTGGGCACACGAGCGCATGTAGCCAAAATAGGAAAATAAGATTAGTATTATAGCCACAAAGACAAACAAATGGGCACATGGCCTCAATCTTTGACAAAGAATAGAATTAATGTCGAGCACAGGATGCGCTTTGTTTTCATAATAGATCCAAAAATAAAATAAAATCCATTACTCTGCCAGGTGAACCATAAGCTTGGACAAAGTTAGAACCTGAATGAAGAAATGGGCTTGGTCTGTAGCGAATATAGTCTCATTCGAGATAGTATGGAGATTTAACCAATTCATTCATACCATCAAAGTTCGAACCAAGGATACAGAGAGTATTCCCAATGTTGGTCGCATATACATTCATTCCAACGGTAAATAAAACATTTACAAATTCAAGTTCAAACCCAAGTCAAGACTCAACAAATATCAACAATAATAGAAATGGGTTTGACCCATTTTCCCCACAACCTAATATTTTCAAACTCTTCCAAGAATAATGAAAAATGATAATATGAAATAACGAGAAGAAATGTATACATCAAAGAGTAAACATACTCATTTTTGAAAGTAAACCCACAAGTTGCATCCAAACATTCGAACAATTTTTCTTTTCATGAGTAAAAAGTAGGGAAAATAAATACTTTCACACTCATTACTAGCCAATTCAGAGCCATGAATACTTCATTTGACAACAAAATATTTTGCAAAGGAAGTTTAGAATCTGGTGAGTACATACCTTGTCCAGAGATTGATTTTTACCAGCAGTGAGGGTCGAGACGGTTGCAACAAATAGGAGGAGGTCAGTTTCCAAATCTGAGTTGCATCTCTTCCTCTATATTCAAAAACCAAATGAAATGACAATAATACTAGACAACGGAGGTGGTAAAGAATGGGAATGTGGACATTAATCCCTGCATCCTCTCATATTTAATTCATGGCCAACTCATTCCCCATTACGTTGATATTCCAACCATCCACTTTCAAGCTATACCATATGCATA
>ML783953.1:953270-1041440 GCA_009831015.1 Picea engelmannii | reverse complement strand
CAATAATACTAGACAACGGAGGTGGTAAAGAATGGGAATGTGGACATTAATCCCTGCATCCTCTCATATTTAATTCATGGCCAACTCATTCCCCATTACGTTGATATTCCAACCATCCACTTTCAAGCTATACCATATGCATATGCCAAATTTACATGAGTTCAAACTTACATGTATTGCATATCAACGTTATGAAAAACCATATGATATCAACCTTTAAACTCATGCTAAGAACTATGATAACCATCCATTTCATGTAGCACCCAAATATTCCAAGTCCAATGGGTCTAAAATTGTATCCATATCATTTGTATATTAACAAATTAAATGGTATGACCATACCCCTTGTATCAAACATTTCATATGCATTGATTAATCGTTTCCCATGTATGTTTTAATATAATTCCAAACCAACACATATACTTAAAGTTTGAAAAACTAAAATTGCATACCTCTCCATGCATTGACTATATTGATCACTTATATCATTTCCCATTGCCACATGGAAAATTCCAAGTACATGTGTGTGTGTGTGTGTGTGTTAGGCCCCAAAACCAAAATCAAACCATATAACTCCTTAAAAGTTTATGGCACTCAAAACTTTAAACTTGGCATACCTTGAATGCCAAAGTATGAGCAATAAAATGTCCATTTCACTAGGCATATAATCATATAGGAACATAAAGGACCATGCCCTCTGCAAATATTTTTATGGATATCAAGTTTAATGTTTTCATAATGTTGAAGAGAGAACATAGTTATATTTTTAATCCATTAGATATCATTCATGTCATGGTTTGATGTCTTCACAAATTGACATACATCACACTGACTATCAATGCAAACAAGTATTTTTGAAAAATAATTTATTCATAAAACTGATCTAGGTGGATATCGGTGGCCACCCACCTATTCCACTGGCTCAAAATAGGGTTTTCCACCCTAGCATTTTTTCTACAGTTTTTTGGGTCCCAAACTTTCAGGGTCATTTTGAGGCCCTAAACAATTTTATTTTATTTTTTACATTTTGGGTCTCAGTCATAATGTGTTCTTCTCAGCTAGACCTTTCCAATGAGCTATCATGCACCCCAAACAAAGATCGTGTGCAAAAGTTACGCTCACAAGAAATTGATGTACCAACTACCCCCATCGAGCCCACAAACCTTCTATCATTTCATCTTCTGGGGTTAGGGTTTTGGATTTTATTTATGTTAAAAAGGAATTTGGAGCCTCTTTGTAAACATAATCTTCTTGTGAATGAGCATTGTCGTCACATCTCTTCTCAGAGATAAGCTTCCACCATTCTAGAAAGTTCATTCACTCTGTATTATTACAGTTTCTGTACATTTCTCTCATTAATAGTAATTTTGTATTACTATAACTTTGTGTTTCTTGCAATATATTTTTGTATTTCCTTATTATATTTCTTCCTTCATTTTATTCTCAAAATAATCTAGATCATTGATATGAGAGCAGGTTGTTCCTTGTCATTTCTTAGTGCATGTCCCCGACAAGCTCAGGGTATAGAGAGTTGGGTCTTGAGCTAGTTTCTCTTGAGGAAAACCACTCTCACCATCCCAAGTGACCTCCCATGGTGGAGGAAAAGAGAGATGCAGGAGAAGAAGATTCTATTAATCTATTTCTCAAGGAAGACCTCATGCGACAGAGGCACAAAATGATGGATAATTCTTCCTGAATCCTTTGAATACCGCTGACAATAACATATGTGTCTTCATCAAGAATCCACTTTGGAGGTGCCACCCCTTTCAAGGTACAAGTTAATTTTGATATTCCTGTGTTTGAAGTTCAAATAGATGCGATTGCTTTGGAAAAGTGGTTAAATTTTCTAGAAAGTTATTTCTTTGTCCACAATTTTTTTGACGGGGAAAATATCACCTTTTTTCTCTTTATGGCTCTGCCCCATGTAAAACATTGGTGGGAATATTATTGTGAGAAAAATTTCACAGAGGAGTCTGGAATGTTTGAGGCTGAACCCACTTGGGATTTTTTTATGGATGTGGTTAAGGAACAATATTACCCTATTGGGAACTATGATGACCAGTACATGAGATGGACCACACTGCAACAAGGGGCCAAACAATGTTAGAGTTCAAAAATACCTTCCATACCTTTTGCACTAAGCTGGGTATCAAAGACTCCAAGCAGTATTTGGTTCTAAAATACTGCAGGGGTCTACACAGATACATCCAAAACGAAATGTATTTTCTGTACATCTCATCATTGGGAGTCTCTTATCAATATGCAATAAAAATAGAACAAAGATTTAAGTAGTAGAACAAGAGAGAGTTCGGGTCTACAAATCCACAACAACCAAAGTATGGTAAATAAATCCCTAACTCACAGAAAATCCAACCTCAAGACAACCATTCCAAGCCACAGGAAAAGAATGGTAACGCGAAGATGAAGAAGGACACTGGAAAGTGGTGTGACTTCCAAAAACTCCCTTGGCAAAACACCAATGAATGTCTCTCGAAACAGTCATTGGTGTCTAAGATCAAAGAAACAGAGTTGAGCCCTGACTCGGACTCTGACTCAGAAAACAAAAAAAGGAGACAAATAATTGATACAGAACCCACTGCTTCTACTATGGTGACCACAACAATCCAACCTAAAGAACTAGAGGATCCTGAGGAGGGGGAGCACCTCTTCCATTCACAGATGTGGGTGAAGAGGACCTCGCTACATTTTATTTTTGATAGTGAAAGACAGAAGAACCTCATCTTAGCAGAGGTTGTCAAGTAACTAGATTTCTGACAACACCATAACCCCAGCCATACAACATCGAGTGGCTTTGCCAGGGTCGAGATCTTCGTGTTAGCCAACAGTGTCGCATGTCCTATGGAATCAATACCTTCAAGGATGAGGTATTGTGTGATGTTGCCCGATTAGAAGTCTATGATGTTATTTTAGTCCAACCATATATGTGGAAGCGTCATGTTGTTTATGAGTCTCGACTTCGTACTGTCATTGTTACTCTTGGGGGTCATCTCTACAGGGTACTAGAGGTAAATCTGACTATTGTCCTGCCAAAACAGTGTCACAAAGTAGTCTCTCATACAACAAATTTTATCTTCTTCACGATCTCATCAGAAGGAAAACATAAGGAAACTACAAGCACTGCAGCCTCGGCCCAATACCTTTCTATCCAGTAGAAGCAGATCGACAAGATTGTAGAAGCGCACAAAGATATTCTTACTTCACCTATGGGGGTGCCTCCACACTACCTAGTCAAGCAAAGTCATAAAAAATCCCTTCATATTCTTCATGTTTCATCTTCATCGACATATTCCTCCCACACTCAGGTAGATCATGAAACTATATTGGTTGAATGGAACCAACCCCTCCAACAACAGGTTCATAACAACCTTCAACAAGCTAAGTAGGACAAATTCTTAAGCAAGGAAAGCAGTTCATCAAGGTGCAGATTTAACAAAATATTCCCCGAGAACTTGACGTAATGGAGACCATTTCTTCCTAAGGGGAAGGAATTATCTAGGTGGATATCGGTGGCCACCCACCTATTCCACTAGCTCAAAATAGGGTTTTCCACCTTGGCAGTTTTTCTCCAGTTTTTTGGGTCCCAAACTTTCAGGGTCGTTTCAAGGCCCTCAACGATGTTTTTTATGTTTTGGTGCCCAAGAGATAGTTATAGGCTCTTGCATGGGCCTAGTCGAAATGTGTTCTTCTCATATAGACCTTTCCAACGAGCTAGCGTGCACCCCAAACAAAGATCGTATGCAAAAGTTAGACCCTCGAGAAGTTGATGTATCAACTACCCCCATTGGGGCCCGCAAACCTTTTGGTTTTTCATCTTTCGGGGTTAGGGTTTTGTATTTTATTTATGTTAAAATAGAATTTGGAGCCTCATTGTAAACATAATCTTCTTGAAAATGAGCGTAGTCATCACATATCTTCTCAGAGATAAGCTACCACCATTCTAGCGAGTTTGTTCACTTTGTATTATTACAATCTCTGTACATTTCTCTCATTAATAGAAATTTTGTTTTATTTTATCTATGTGTTTCTTGCAATATATATGTGTATTTCCTTATTATATTTCCACCTTAATTTCGTTCTCAAAATAATCCAAATCAAAAACACCATAGGATATTTTGGCATCATTAAATCATTGATCTTAACACCATATCTAAAATGATGCCACAACTAAAAGTGATGATATACCAAAATGTTGAGGGAAATGTAATGCCAAGAAATAATCACTCCATTGTTTTCTCCTAGGGGACCCCACCTATTAAATTTATTTTTAATATATATAGCTTCACAATTCTTTGTGATCTTTTATATTTGGTGGTGAATTATGAGTCAACAATGCTATGGTGACTCCATCGAGGCTATGGATGCTCGTGGGTAGTGGATCAACACATGACGGATAATATATACTCACCTAGTGAAAATATTTTATATCCAAAACTTATACCATCCCCATGATGGAGATACCAACCTGGATCATTAACGTAGTTTAAAGAAATAAATCTCATCATCATTCATCCTCTTATTATAACAAACGAGCTCTACTAGCCAACATGGCAACCTCACTAGTGAGGCCACCACAATGAAAAATTTTAGGTAACTACAACACACTTATTCCATAATGTATGATATCAAAAGTAAGGATATGACCTTTTCCATTTTATGCCCATAAGTTAGGATAGTCTAGCAGATATTTTGGTTTCACCCAGTGTGTCTCCATTTGTTGTGACAGGACAACACCTTCCCTTAATTTCTTCTCTTCACTTTAAAACACCATTACTCTAAGAGAAGAAATTGGACCCCCATATTAATTTTTCGACTGGAAAAAAATATAAACTCTCTCATGCAAATGTTAAATCCAAAGACTCTCTTCTTACCCTCCATACTTTACCAATTTCATTAATTTTGAAGATCACTCTAGCCCACCGATACATAGTGTATTGGTGAGCTTCCTCTATCTTCATCGATACACAATGTTTCGACAGTCTTCCTCTATCTTTGCCAATACATAATGTATCAATGAGCTTCTTCGATCTTCCATGATACATAGTATGTCAGTGACATTGTTGTATCTTCAGTGGCACCGACTCTTTTGCACTGCAGACATGTCGAAGGCCAATACGCTTTAAACCGCCAACACACCAATGGTAGATCTCTATTTCTCATATATACATTTGTCATCAATGAAAAATCCTCTTATTTCACTGATATCGGCATAAGATTCACATCCCTCATTGAAACATGGTGTATCAGTAGGGAACGCACTTTCTCGTTGGCATAGACTATGTCGGTAAGATGCTCACATCTTGAAGCCTCTCCCAAGTTCTTCCAATTCAGATCATTTTTGTTGCACCTAGTAGTCAGATTCTTTTGTTTATCAACAATTAAGCATTCAAGTCTAATTGGATAACGAATGTTGATTTCCTACTTAATTTAATTTATGTCATTTTGTAGTCGCCATTAAGTATGATAATATCTTGGAATGTTTGTTGTGTCGCTAGCCGCTTTCATTATGATTATCATATCCAGACATATGTTTTGTGCATTTTGATTCTATGACTAATCATGACCGTGAAATCACCTTTTATTATTATATGGGTTGATTACAAAGCCTACAAAACATAGTCTAGCTCTAAATTACATCTCAGAAAAGAATTAGTTCTCCTGACACATACTCAGTATCAAGTGATCCAAATGTAAGTTAGTTATTTTCATGGGATAATATTTATCGGCCACTAATGGGTAACCTCAGTTCCAATGCATAGATTGAGAGACTATATAACACATATGTCACGGGAGCTGACAAAACTGAATTCCGGTGAAGCAGTAGAAAGAACAAGGCCCTAAATTTTACTAAAAATGTATTTTCTCATGATTTTGGATCACTGGTCAAAGTGGATTTTTCATCTCCAAAGTAGTCCAGCTATATTTTTTGTGGGATTATGAATCCAACACCACCTACAAAATCAAAATCTAAGGTCCAGAAGTTCCAAAACAATTAGTAGGGAATCTTTCATCATGTGATCTTCATTAAACATGAATATGCTCAAATGATTGAATGAAGTTGTAAGTTCTCTCACTAGAATCCTATCCATGTTCTCTCTGCATCGCAAAAAATGGTGCCTCAATCAGAGATTGTATGAGAAAGTTATGAAATTTTGAACTTAGACTATTGGTGTGTTATTGTTGTGCTAGAGACAACACCTTCCCTTTATTTATTGACTTCATCTCCATATTAATTCAATGGGAGCCAAGAAATAGGAAACCCTCCTTATCTTTCTCGCTTCTTTACATTAAAAACACTTTGAAATTTTTGCAATCTTCAAGCTCTAAATTCTTTCTTCTCCTTGTTTAAACTTCATCATTTGAAGATGTCCTTCACCCTTTGAGGAACATAGAGTCAGAGATGAATATATAACACCTGACTCTTTAAACCATACTTAGGCTAGTGGAATGTAAAAAAAATCTCTTTCACTCCATAATTCTTCCTCAAATCTAAGCCCTAAGATGGAATATGCTTCTTAAGATCTTTCCAACGATTGTAAAATATGCCAAAATATTAGCTATGGTTAACAAGTTATAGCTTCCTAAAGAATCATCCCTGATGATGTCACCTCAATCACATGGCATCCATGTGTCCTGATGTGATTATTGCGGATGTAGGTCTTCATCTTGCATATCCTACAAGACTATCAGAACGCTCTTATCAAGATACCCTTTCCACACAAATTCCTTTAGTGGAATTTCATCCCCACAAGCTTGTTGGCCTCATACCATCTCACAACATTGTAGTCAGACTTTACGTCATCGGATGTTGGATGTGTCACTCATCTCCAAGACCCTTACGACGATCGTAGCCTACGACGAAGCGCTTCAAAAATACCGAGATCAATGGTCCAGAATTAGATAGACTAGTAAATATGCTTGATGTTTAACCATCCCTGATCATCCTGACTTGCCACAAGAGTACACATATCCACTCCCACATGGAAATCCATAACACATCTACGCTTGTTGATGTGACCCATGACATAGAATTCCAACAAGGCAAGTTGACTCGATGAGCTGACATGGCATCCATGTCACTCCTAACCCTTACAAGGGAACATGCCAACCCAGGAGATTGGAAGGCTGGAAACTGGTGTAAATAAAGGGTCTTTATTAACGTGGATTCTTGATTTGCATGGTTCTTACCGACCATCAGGCCTAGTAGATATGACAGTCTAGATCCCACCCTTGTTGATCCAGTGGATCTCATCCATTCGGGCTTGCACTCGTAGAAAATGTGACTTAGACACCCTTATGAAAATCATATCCCATGATAATGTGAACCCTACAAGATCAGACAACTCAGACTTGGGAAATATTTACAGTTCAGATCCACATGGGTTTAAAAAATGTGCGACCTTTAGTCAATCGGGTGCATTCGCTCAGAAAAACACCACCATTCTAGTTGACCCTCTAAACATATCGTTTCAATGAGATTTTTTCGATGGATCCGATGGTGGATTATCTTTCGATTCAATTGCTCAAATATCATTGGATCCATAATCCCATGTGATAGTTAATGAGCAAAACAAAAAATCCGACGGGTTTCAAAGGACTGGGTCTTTGGTGAAATCGATGGATCTTCTCTATTCGGGCTCATATGTATGGTAGATCGACGGTTCTCTCTCATGTCAATATAATGGATCTTTCTGAAACTCGCATTCCGACCATATTTCAGATTTCGTCATTCGAGCTACTCTTGTCATTGTCAAGGTTATGCCATGACCTATGGCACTTCCAATATCCAACTCTTGATGAAGGTTTGAGATTTATTCCTGGTATCATATATACGGTCAGGATCTCTTCAGATTGACACATAGGGTTATAAGGGTGAACTTCTAAGCCTAGTGTGGCCTCTACCATGACTAAGGAAATGAAAAACTCAAGGGAGATAGGTCACTCCCAAGAGAATAAAATCTTCACCTCCCCTCCTTTTCCAACAAAGGTAAAATTTCAGGATGGTGAGTCATCATCCTGCACTCTTAACACAAAAGGGGTAATCCCTACCATCAACCCAAAAATATGATTTAATATCTTGCAAAATTTCCATTTCAAGGCACGGGGAAATTATAGGGTCACAAGCCCAAATATTTAGGTTTATCACACACACATTCAATAGGTGGTCACCCCTCTGGGGTTGTGCTCAATAGATAGACAAGATTCAAACTTAATCATTCATTCTTCATATCCAAAATTTCTCACAAAATCATAGTGCAAGGTTTAACATTCATTTGAAAATATTTTTACAAAGAGCACTAATATTACTTATCTATTTCCAAAATGATATCCAACCAACCAACTGACTAAAGGTGAATTACTTTCCACCCATCTGTAGGATCTGTTGCACTTGTGCTTTCTACAACAGGCCACCCCCATGCCATGCCATGATCTCACCAGGGGAACTCACAGGATAGATCACTTGTTCTAGGTATTAATGTGAAGGATACTCTCCTTCACTAACAAGCATCAACAAAAATTCCCTCTACCCATTGAGTCCAAGTCCACCACGAGCTTCACAGATGCCTTCCCAGCTAGATTTCCTCTACACAAGGGAGTCTCTTACCTTATATACAATCCCTCAGTGTCCTCCCCTTACTACTATTGGTTTATGTCCAAAAAGCATCAACTCATGGCCCTCTTTGCTCAAGTTTGGATCTGAGAAATTTCATTGCTTTAGCTAGACCACAAGTTCATTGGGTAAGCTTCCTATTTTCCTCATAGAAAACTCTCATTTTTCTTTCTGCTCATGCTTACATGCTCGTTCTCTCTTGCATGCACACTCTCGTGTCTTTCCTTTTGTCTTTGTCCTCTCATATCTTCCCTCGTCTACCTAGTCTGGAACATTCTCCTCTCCTCCTTAAGCTCCTTCACTTGCTTCTATCAGAAGCTTATGGGATTTAGGCTCCCCAATCGAAAGGGAAATTTGGTGGTACTTTTGGCTAACTACTTCATCTGACCTAGCCACTTCCCCTTTTACATTTTTTAAGGCATACTTAATTGCTTCAACCATAAATTCAAGTCTCATTAACTATTTTTCTTTTGAACAAAGGAAGCCATGGTACTTCAGACATATCTAGTCATCAAGGTTTTTCTTAAGTGAAGGTTAAATTATTTTGGGAAAACAGGGTTATTCCCAATTCCCTCTCACCAGTTCCCACTCGTGGTATCATGGCCAATACTTCAAGAATTCATCCTTCAGTCAACTCATTGGAAATTTTTCATTAAACATAAAAAAACAATTATAGCGTCTATTAGTCACAATATTTAAACCTTAATCATAATTACAGACTGGGGGGAAATTGGGTGTTACATTCCCCTCCCCCTTAAAAGAAACAATTTCCTCAGTCTTTTACCATTGTATAAACAACTTTATATAGAAAATAAAAATGGGTGTGCCTTTTTCATGGAATCCTTTAATTCCCATGTGGCCTCATCTGCTCCAAAGTGCTTCATTGCACCTTAACCTGCATGACAACTCAGTTCCAGAGAAACGTCTCCTTCCTGTCGAGTATTCATTAAGGATCGAAATGGAACTCTCCTTTTGGTTCCATCTGTATCATATTCCAATCAATAACATGATTAGGATCATGAATATATTTCTTTAACAGAGATACATGGAAAACATTATTATCTCTAACAATTGGAGGTAGAACAAGTTGGTATGCCATCGGTCCCACCCTTTCTAGGACTTCAAACAATCCACAATAGTGGGGTGCCAGCTTGGAACAAGTTCCCATTCTTAGGGATATCCTCTTAGGATTAACTCTAATATACACATGACCCCCCACCTTGAACAATTTATGAATTATTTTAGTGTCATCATATCTCTTTTTCCTGTCTTGAGCCACTTTCAGATTTTGTTTAATTCTAACTATTTCTTGTTCCATTTCCTTCAACATCACGAGTTCAAGTGTAATCCTTTCTACCAGATTATCCCAACTGATTATAAATCTACACTTTCTTCCATACAGAGCCTCAAATGGGCTCATTTTTAATTAATCCGGATAGCCAATATTGTAGGAAAATTCTACCAAGGGCAAATATTCCTCCCATTTCTTGGGCTAGTGCATAACATGCATCCTTGGCATAAATTCCAACACTATGTTTACCCTCTCGGTTTGCATGTATTTGAGGATGATAAGTAGTGTTGAAGAATAATTGTGTTCCAAATCCTGCAAATAATATTTTTCATAAATTTGATGTGAACTTAGCATCCCGATCTAAAATAATTATCATTGGCATGCCATGCAATCTAAAATTTTCCTTTATAAAAATATCATCAACATCTATGTTTGTATAAGTGGATTTAATTCGAACAAAGTGAGTTTCCTTACTCGGCTTGTCCACCACCACCATGATTGCATCATGTTGCTTGGTATTCCTTGGCAGTCCTGTGATGAGGTCCATGGAGATAATCTTCCATTTCCATTCTGGAACTTTCACTGGTTGCAACAATCCTACTGGGTGTTTATGCTTGACCTTGAAATCTTGGCACTCCAAACACCTAGCAATATACTATGCGACATCCCTTTTCATTATTGGCTAGAAATACATTTTTCTTCCTATCGTTATCATATTTTGATAACCCGAATGACCCACATAAGGCCTCCTACGAAACTCATCCATTATTAACTTCTATAGTTCAATTGAATCGGGTATGTACAATTTGATGTTGTACATCAGCAACTTGTCTTCAATGAGATGTTATCCTTTGCATCTCAGCCCTCTTAGATCCTATATTTGGTTGTTATTTATTATCTTAAAATGCTCAACATGTTGCAAATCAAATCTGATCCTCTTTTTTATATCATATTCACACTCATTGATTGTTGCTAAGTGTATCATTTTCACACTTCTACTTAGTGCATCAGCCACTCAATTTTCCTTTCCTTTGATGTGTCTAATTTCAAAATCAAACTCGTTGATAAGTGCCATCCACTTGGCCCTTATGGAATTTACACGTGGTTGGTAAAATAGATATTTCATCCCACAGTGATATGTCATTCAGAAAAATCTTCTCCCATGCAGGTAATGTCTCCACATTTTCAAAGCATGCACAATGGTTGCAAGCTCTAAGTCATGAGTAACATAATGTTGCTCATGCTCATTCAAATTTCTTGATTCATAATAGACCACTTTTCCTTCTTGCATGAGGACTCCACCAAGTCCTTCATTGCAATCATATGTATGAAATAGGAAATCCTTGTCAGGGTCTGCAATTTTTAGGACAAGGGAATTAGTCAAAAGATGTTTCAATTGTTGAAAGTTGGTCTCACATTATGTTGACCATACAAATTTTACTCATTTTCTTTGTAGTGAAGTGATGGGGTGACCAATATTCGAGAACCCATTAATAAATTTCCTATAGTATCCAGTTAATCCCATAAATGATCTTACCTCAGATACATTTATAGGGGTTGGCCAATCCATGATGGCCTTGATATTTTCTGGGTCTACTGCCACTCCATCTTATGAGATTACATGACCCAAATATTGGATCTGTATCTGGAATAAGTCACACTTGCTATATTTAGCATACAACTATTTTTCTCTCAACACCTGTAGCATCAATCTGAGATGTTCTTCATGCTCTTCCTTGGTCTTAGAATATATCAAAATGTCATCAAGGAATACGAGGACAAACTTTTCCAAATATTTGCTAAGAACGTTGTTCATCAAACACATAAAGGTGGTTGGTGCATTGATAAGCCCAAAAGGAACAACTACAAACTCATAGTGCCCATACCTTTTTCTAACGCCATTGTTATGGATGTCTTCATCATTAATTCTAACTTGATGATATCCATTCCTCAAGTGCATTTTAGAAAAAATTGTATCTCCTACGAGATGATAAAAAATATCATCGATTCTAGGTAGTGGGTATTAATTATTGATGGTCATATTATTTACATGCATGTAGTCAATACATAGTCGTAGAGTTCCATATTTATTCTTTACAAAAAATGTTGGTGCTCCTCAGATGGATACACTCGGTTTGATATACCCTTTTTCCAACATCTCTTTTAATTGCATTTTTAATTCCACCAGCTTTGGTGTGCTCACCCTATAGGGAACTTTATATGTCGATACTTCTCCTGGTATCATCTCTATGGAAAATTCAAAGTCCATCTTAGGAGGCAATCCAAGTACATCCTTTGGAAACACATCTCTGAATTCATACAACACTGGGTGGTCTTCAATTTTCGGCTTGTTGTTTTCTATTGAATTTAACACTTGTATTGCATACAAGGGACACCCTTTCCGACTATACTGCTTGAATTGCAGTGTTCATATTTTCCTAACTAAAACAGGATTTTGGATTCCCTGTAGCATCCTCTTGTTTCCCTCATCATCCTTACAGTCTAAATTTTTATTAAAAAAATATATTTTTACCTTATGGACAACCAACCAATCCATTCATATCAGCATGTCATATGATCCCAAAGGTATGATATTCAAGGTCGCTTGTGTAGGTATCCCATTCATTTCAAATGGATATGCTTCAATCAAATCTTTCACCTTCCACTTGGTTCATGTGGCTAGCTAAACCAACCACAATTTTGCATGCCTCCTTCTCTATAAGGCACATGCTTCAACAACTTGGGGAAAATATAGCTAAGGCTTGAACCAGGGTCAATTAAAATTGAAACATGTCGTTTGGAAATTATACCTTCTAGCTCCACCATTAAATCTTGGTGTTCTGCCTTTCGATTATTGACAATGACATAAATTTGTGGCATGCTTATGGCTACATCATTGACAGTGGTAACCTCCTGAATATTTTATATTATCTTGCTATCATGCTACCCATGATGTAAATATCTCAATATATGTGCCTCTCCACAACCCCAACATTGGAGAGGTCCGTTATGTTGCCCCTCCTTTTATTTTGTTTTCTTTGTTGGTTTGTTCCCACTTTGAGAAGGAAATTTTTGTTGGTGCAAACTTCTAGTGGGATGACTTTACTAAGTACTTATTTTTGGATTCTTGTATTGGGATGGTTTAAATACTTTCTTCTAGTACCCAAACTTATCCTTCTTTTTCCAATCCTTAAGAGGCTCATGGCTATGCTTATATTGATCATAACAGTATTTGACCTTTCGAATGGTGTCCTCCAGTGTCTTAGGCTCATCAAACTCAATTATGTCTTGATAGGACTATGGTAATACACTGAGAAAGCATTGTATTATTTCTTTCTCATATTTGAGATAAAGGACATATCTTAACCTTTATAAAAACATATTTGCATAAGTATCCATGGTGAGTTGTGATAGCTTGTGTTCATGGAACTCCTTGGTCTTACCATCATAATACTTCTTTGATAGGTAATCCTTCCAAAAATACTTTTCGAACTGCTTCTAGGTTAGCTTACTCTCCTTTATTCCCTTGACATTCTTGAGGTCTTCCCACCAAATTGAATATCTCCCATTTAAATTAAATATGGCTACCTTTTCCTTCGTATTTTCTTAGTAATTATATACTTGGAAATACTTCTTCAATTGTAGCAGTCAAGCATCTGCCTCCTGTCCCTTCTTAATTTCTCCACCAAAGGTAGGTGGTTTTTCTTTCTTGAATTCTTTTGTTAGTGGAATCTGGGATTGTCTCCTCTTATTCCCCATAGGTGCACCTAACCTAGTCTCATTGTTGGACAACTCTTTTGTAGTGGTCCTCTCATTAGATGATTTTGTTGAAGAATATTATTTTCCTTTGTTCCTCTTGACACTCCTATCACTTTTCCTCGAGGAGCTCTTTCCTATGTTACTATGCACTGGCCCATGCTTTTGAATTTATGATGGGATCTACCACTTCTCCAACTGTTGTCTTTTTACATTGATAGCAACTGGTCCTTGTTGCAGATGCTTTTGAATTTCATACAAACTTTGTAGTAATACTGCATTTAAATCTATCTACTTGTCCTGTGCTCTGATGCTATTTTCATTGTCATCCCTGTAACTTCTCAGTTCATACTTTATGATTCTAATGGTTTCTACTAGATCTGGAGGAGTCTCTCTAACCCTCCTATCATCAGATTACTCATCTCTGAAATGTGAGGTCTCTTCCATTGTTTAGTTATGCCAAACTCTTATTGTTTTTCTTCTCTTCTCAATATCTTCTATGTGTTGAAACAACGGGCCACTATTAGTCAAATCATATTATATACATTCTTCTTGGCCCCACCAAGGCTTCAATTAGCCTCAACAATTCCAAAATAAGGAATATATTCCTACTACCAATTATACTCAGAAACTATTGTTAGCATTTATTGACATAAATGAATTGTCAATAGGGAAAGACATAAATTTTATGTTATGCATGATATTTTGCAATTATATGAGAAATAAATTGAATACATTACTTTCCAATTACATTAGAGTTAAACATTATCATCATTTTGGCTTCTACGATTTTAATCTTCATGGAGAGTTTCTAGCCCATTCAAGCCTAGAATTTGAACTCTTCTTTGATACCACTATGGAGCACACCCAACCCCCTAAACCATACTTAGTCTGGTGGGATTTCAAAATTTTCTCTTTCACTCCCAAATTGTTCCTTATATCTAATCCCTTAGATGGAATCTTCTCCTTAAGAGCTTTCAACAACTATAAATATGCAAAAATTTGAGCTTTGGTTAACAAGATACAACTTCCTAAAGAATCGAGGCATTCATCCATGATGGCATCATCTCGATCATGTGGCATCCATGTGTCCTAAATTGATTCCCATAGACTCGCATCTTCAGGATGCACAACCCACAAGACTATTGAAACACTCCTATCAGGTTATGCTTTCTGCACGAATTCCTTCTACGAAATTGTGTCCATGTAAGCCTATTAGAATCATACAACTTTTCAACACTATGGTCAGACTTTATGTCATCGAATTCTATGTATGTCACTCATCTCCAAGAACCTTATGATAACCAAAACCTACGAATAAGCACCTGCTCGATGGATTGGACAGTTTAGAACTACCAAGATCAACGGTCTAGAATTACATGGACTAGGAAATATGCTTGGCGTTTAACCATCCCTGATCATCCTAACTCACCGTAAGAGTAAATTTACCCACTCTCATGTGCCTCTTGCCACATGGTAGTCCCAAAAACATCTACACTTACTGACACAACCCATGACAGGGAATGCCAACAAGAAACGTTGGCTTGATCAGATGACATGGCATCCACATCACTCCTAACCCTTACAAGGGAACATGCCAACACAATAGATCGGATGGTTGGAAACCGGTGTAAATCAATGATCTTGATTAACATGGGTTTCTAATTAGCATGGTTCTTACTGACCATTAGGTTCTCCATATCCAACATTTTGGATGCCACCCTTGATGATCCAATAGTTCTCATCCATTCGAGCTCGTGCTCATGACCAACTTGAATTTGATGCACAATCCACCCTTCTACAAGCCATCACTCATGATAACATTCACCCCACAAGATCGTATGACTTATACTTAGCCAAAATTTACAGTCTAGATCCTCTCAAGTTCAGAAGGTGCATGTCCTTCAATCAATTGGGCACACTCACTCCGAAACACACCACCACTCCAGTTGACCCTTCGAACGGATCCTTTTGATGAGAATTTTATGACAGATTCTATGGTGGACGATATTCCAATCCAATGGCTCAGATCTCGTTAGATCCCTAATCTTGTTCAACGGTTAAATCAATGAATTTGATCTATTCGAGCTCGGATCTGTGGTATATCAACAGTTATTTCCCACTCGGGCTCATGTAGTTGGATTCTTCTTATTGGAAACTCCACCCATGCCAATATAACAGATCTTTCTGAAACCCTCAATCTGACCAACTTTCAGATTTCTTCGTTCAGGGTATCCTATCACACTCAAGTTTATGCCATGACTTATGGTGCTTTCGATATCTGACTCTCGATGAAGGGTCAATATTTATTCTCGGTATCAGGTCTACAATTAGGATCTCTTTCGATTGATACATAGGGTTATAAGGGAATACTTATAAGCCCAATGTGGGTTGTACCATGACTCATGAAATTAAAAACTCAATGGAACCATGTTTCTTCCAAGTGAATAAACTCTTTACCTCCCCTCCTTTGTTAGTAGGGGTATTATTTCAAGATGGTGGCTTGTCTACCTGTTCTCTTAACAAAAAATGGGTAATACCTACCAACAACCTGAAAACATGATTTAATATTCTGCATACTATCCTTTACTAAAAAGCATTAGAAAAAACTCCCTCTCCCCATTGAGTCCAAGGCCTCCACGAGCTTCCCATATTCCTTCCTAGTTGAATTTTTTCTACACAAGGGATTCCCTTCAATACTATATATTCCCTCAATTCCCTCCCCTTAAAAATGTCATTTTTTGTCCAACAAGCATCAAATAGCAATCCTTTATGCTCAAGTTCAGGTCTAGGCAATTTCTTTACTTCAGCTCGACCAAAAGTTCATTGTGTACTATTTCTATTTTCCTCATAGAAAATTCCCATTTTTCCTTTTGTTCTTTATTTCACACTAGTGCTCTCTTGCATGCACACTCTCATGCACTTCCTTATTTCTATGTCCTCTCATATCTACCCTTGTCTTCCTAGTCTAGAACATTCTCCCCTCCTCCTTGGGTTCCTTCATTTACTTTTTTCATAATATTTCATGATTCAAGCTCCCAAGTTGAAGTGGCACTTCGGTGGTACTTTAGGACGACTGCTTCAAATGACCCAGTCGCTTCCCCTTGTACATTTATGAAGGCAGACTTAATTTCTTCGACCACTAGGTCAAGTCTCATTAACTGATTTTTCTTGTGAACAAAGGAATGAGAGGTACTTTATATAGATCTGGTCATCAATGTTTTTCTTAGGTGAAGGTTAAATTATTTTGGGAAAATGGGGTAATTCACAATCCCCCCTCACCAGTTCCCACTTGTGGTATCATGGCTATTACTTCAAGGCTTCATCCTTCAGTCAGCTCATTGGAAATTTTTCATTAAACATAAAACACAATTGAAGTGTCTATCAGTCACAGTCTTTAAATATTAATCATAATTATAGACTAGGGAGAAATGGGGTGTTATAAAGAATGTCTCTCATTCTCATCGATATGCAAAAGTTTTCCAACACTTAATATTTTTCAAAATTATTTCTTCCCTTTGAACATATTAGAGACAAATTCGTGTTTTGCTTCGACATATTGGAGGAAAATCCTCTTTTTTCTCTGATATTTCAGAGGGAAATCCTCTTTTTTCTCTGACAAAGAAGAAATCCTCTGAACTTCGACAAAGAATAAATCCTCCAACTGTTAACAAAGAAGAAATCCTCTGACCTCCGACAGGGAAGCGGGTCTTGTAAAAAAATCGATCATATTTTTTCCATAATTTTTTATTGTGATACTAGTTTCATGCATTCCTTATACCATTGGAAAGGTCTCGTCGATCTCTACAACTTCACAATTATAGAATTTGGGATATTCCTCACCAATTTTTCACAATTTTCAGAATTGAGCACTAACACATTGTTAACATCCTAGAAGCTAAAATAATGTATTACTTCAATCAATATCAAAGGCACCAAGAATTGAAATCGGGGAAGAATATATGAAAATCCCACTAAGCTAATTTTTTAGTTCTATAGGTTTAAGTACATAGTTTTAAAAGTATATTTTGAGATTGTGCTCTAGAAACTCATTTATCTTGTGTTGAATGGTATCAGGTACCAATGTTGGGAGAATATCATACTCATTAATATAG
This sequence comes from Picea engelmannii, assembly GCA_009831015.1. Classification (NCBI taxonomy): domain Eukaryota; kingdom Viridiplantae; phylum Streptophyta; class Pinopsida; order Pinales; family Pinaceae; genus Picea; species Picea engelmannii. Next base: position 1,023,649 of record ML783953.1, on the reverse strand, counting down.
ATACACATCATGCAAAGGATTTAGACTACATGGACACATTTGTTATACATTGGGATGAGAAGGATCCACTAGTATGCAACAATTCTTTTGCAAATGCAAAGGATGATACACCAGCAACGACAACAACAACTGTAGTAGTAGGAGAGGAGCAACAAAAGGGGATCAATCCCCTAACATAGAGTTAGGAGACACCCCCATTTTCTAGATTATTCATTACATTGTATAAGGCAAACTAGTGCCAAAATACATGATGGTCCATCATCACTAAAAGACAAATTTAAAATGTAAACGTATATGATGTATGATAAGTTTTCAAATGGAAGGTCAAGATTCAGGATGGTGGAAGGCCAATAGTCAAGGTGAATTCCAATAAATAGGGGGATTGTATCTGAATGAGGGGATTTTGTCACTTGGATCTTTCATGTACTATTGCTAACACTTTTAATGAAGAGAAGCTTGTTTGGCCAAGCTATTTTATGGGGAAGTCTGATTCTTATGTTGCACTTGCTGTGTACTATTCTACTACATTTTTCTCAACACTTGGGTTGTGTGAGGATGTACTTCGTATTATAGACTATTCTTATGTGTGATTGGTTGCATTGTTATTTTTTTTTCCAGAGAATATTTGTTTGAATTTATGGATATAGGACTTTAAATGATTGTTTAAATGCTAGACTATTCTAAGGTTGCAATTATTTATTCGTATTCTTGTCCTTTATCCGTGTGAACTATTTTCTAGGCTATTGAAAGGAGCACATATGGTTCTATGTTTTATTCATGGTTACCTTAGTTGCATCCAAGCACATGCATATTAGATTGGTTTCATTTCATTCTTTAGATTAGAAACCAACATCGGTGGATCGGGCCGCATCAGTTAAACACCAAACAAGAAATGGTTGTTGGGCCAGAATCCATATGGGTTCCCTATTCCAAATAGTGTGAGTTATAATTGGGAATTATCACCAATAGTAACCCCTGCTATTGATAAAGTTCTCAAATAGTGTGAGTTATAATTGGGAATTATCACATAGACTGTGTCAACAGGATGGTGTGTGTATTTATTTAAGTTCTCTATTTTTTGCATTTCATCTTTTCATAAACTTTTAAGCAGAAAACCAATAATTAAATAATCTTAGATATAAAGGAAATTAACCTTCACAGTAAATATTTCAGTATTTTATTAGATATTTTGTGACGAACTATCTAATGGAATATTCACAATAGTTTATAGATCAAGGGGATGAATCAGTAAGAGTAAAGGCATCCCTAAATGGATGTACCAAAAAGAAGAAACAATAATTGGAGGAGTTGTTGCAGGCATACATAGGAGTGTTCTAGGAGCCTAAAGGGTTACCACCTAAGAGGGAATTGGAGCAAAAGATATAGTTGTTTCCCAATTCCCCATTACCAAATATTGGGTTTTATAGACAATATGTTCTGGAATAAAATGAAGTGAAGAAATAGTTGCAATATTTGTTGGAGAAGGAGTAGTTCAACCAATCAGCTTTCCTTAAGGGTCACCTATCATCATAGTACCCAATAAGAATGGGAATTGGAAAATGTGTATCGACTACAAATCTTTGAACAATATCACATTCAATAATAGGTACCCTCTACCCATGATTGATGATTTGTTAGACTAGCTACAACATGTCAAGTACTTCACCAAGTTGGATCTCAAATTGGGATACCTCCAAGTACACATTAAATAAGAAGACACCATGAAGACCACCTTCAAGATAATGCAAGGTGTGTATTAATGGAAAACCATTCCTTTTGGATTATTTAATGCACAAACAACATTTAGGGGATTAATGAATGATGTATTACATCCTTATTTAGATTCCTTTGTAATAGCATATTTGGATGGCATATTGATTTATATCTGTACTTGGGAAGAGCACATCTGATATCACATACAAGCATTAGATATTCTAAAAAATGATCAGTTGTTGGCTAACCTTAAGAAATGTGATTTTTCTCATTAGACATTGGTATATTTGAGGTACATGATTGGTAGATGGGAACTCAAGATAGAAACCCTAAATATGGAGGTTGTTGGAACACCAATCATTCATGGTTCATAACACTTCTCTTGGATTCAGTCGATCGATCAATCAATCTAGATCTAGATACAGTTGGTTGAGCAATATTCCAAATCTACATCAGTCAATCGAGTAGTTGACATGCCTATCGATCGTACAGTTGACCAACACTCAAAGATACTCAAGCAGTGGATCAACCAACCTAGAAATTGACTACGAGTTGGACACTTGGACATTCGGGTTGAGCATTCTTGTCGATATGACTCGACAGTATGATTTGGTAGAGTCAACTCTAACAAATGATGGTTATATGTGGACAAGATCTTCTCGATTCTATGGAAGTTAGTTAGATCTTGAGGATATAAATAGTAGACCCCTTGGGTCATTATCATCAATCGATTGAGTTTATATCAAGATATAATATGCATTGTGATATTTTAATCATAGTGTGCTTTGCTTAAGTGTTGTAACAGTGTCTTTAGACACCACCTTTTGTCTTTGAAATTTGTATTCCCTCTTCAATTATCTGCATAATTGCTTATCTATTTTTTTACAGGTTCCACCCTTTACCCAACATGGTATCAAATCCAATGGTTTGAAACCTTGCATGTTATTTGCAAACCTTTCTTATTTGGATTGGTTGTGTGATTGAATTTAGGCCGATGGTTTTCTGATTGGAACCTTTGAAACTGTAATTTCTTTCTAGATATTGAATATGGATTCAAAAATTGATCTTTTTGTTCTAAAAAGATCAAATTATGCAGTATGGGAACCAGATATGGAAAACTTGTTGAAGAGTAAAGGACTGTGGAAGCATATGAATATTGTGATTCCATATCCAATAGGCAATCAAGTGAAGTTCATTGATCATGGAAAGAAGGATGAGGATGTGGGGGTCATCGTGACCTATACCTCGTGGGAGATTTTTTTTCACCTTAGTGGAATTGACTACCCTCATCAAATCTAGAAGAAGTTGAATTCTTTGTTCGATCGAGTCGACGAGAGCCATGTCATGCAATTGGAGAAAGAGATGATATCTCTTGATCCTCATTTTTTTATGGAATAGAGGACTATTTGGAAAGTGTCAAATAACTCCAGTTGAAATTGGGAGAATGTGGGAAGAACTATCAGAAGAAGAGTGGAAAACTCATCGAGCTAGTCCTGATGAATTTGAGAACACCATTCGACATGTTTTTGTTGACTTTCTACACCAACTGGTAATCACACAAGGAAGATGGTAAATATTACAACTTTGAAGATTTCTATGGCCTTTTGATTACTTTTCGGCATAGATTTCTTGAATAAGGAAAGCTTGGCGGTAAACATCAAGCCCACTTGCTCAAGGGAAAGAGAAAGTCGGATCCCATGAATAAAGTATGGTTTGATACCTCTACACAGAGACCTGGATGCCATGACCAAAAACCTAAGGGATAAATAGAAGCACCCTAGCGAAGTTGAAAGAAGAAGACATGTCAGTATTGTGGAAATACTCGACATGTGGAGAAATTCTGTTATAAGAAGAGAGATGATTTAAAGGAGAAGGTTAAACTTTCAGAAGGAAATGTGTCCTCTGAAAGTTGATCCACTGATAATTTTACCTTCCAAGTCAAAACTTCTCACTTTGTTTCTCATTCTGCATAGAAAGAATGGGTAGTCAACTCTAGGTGCATTCATCACATGTCTAAGGATGCCTCCTTGTTCTCATGGTTGGGTGAAGCTAAGGAGAGGAAGATATATGTTGTTGATGATTTTTCTCTGGATATTGTTGGTTAGGGTGATGTTACATGTTGACATGGGAAAATTTTCGATGTTTATCACATGCCAAACCTTAGTGCCAATCTTTTGTTTGTTTCTCAGTTAACACATATATGTAATATTGGCCAGATCAGTTCTATGTTCTTGATTTGAACAAAGGTAAGTCAATTTTTGTCGGAGGGCTTCTTGACTCGAAGGAAATTTTGTATAAATTATGTGACACTACTCGATCTAACACTGAACCAACTATTTTTTTTTCTCACAGTAATTAGCGAAGTCAAATTTGGAATGAACGTCTCATACACCTAAATTTCCAAAGTCTCTAGTCGATGGAAACTCAAAACATGGTTTGTAGTTTACATAAAGTGTTTCCCCCTGAAGGAGACTGCAAAGGTTGTGTGCTTGGAAAGAGTCATTAGGCACCCTTTGAATCTAGAGAAGAACGGTGAATACATAATCTACTAGAGTTGGTTCATAGTGATGTCTGTTGCATCAATATACCTTCACTGTCAGGTGCATGATATATTTTGACTTTCATTGATGATTTCTCTCGTTTCACATGGGTATATTTTTTGAAGAATAAGAACCTTGTCTTTGAAAAGTTCAAGGAGTTTCAATCCTTTGATGAAAAGGAATGTGTTCTACCCATCAAGTTCCTAAGATCATACAATGATGGTGAGTATGCAAATATAACTTTTGAAGAATACTTGGTTCGATCTGGTATTGACTGGCAGTGGTCGGTTCCTCACATGCCTGAAGTCCTCAACAAAATGACATTGCAAAATGAAAGAATCAAAAGTCATTCAAAATGGCTAGATGTCTTTTGCAAGATAAATATATGACTCCTCACTTCTAAGATGAAGCAATGTATTTTGCAAACTATCTTCTCAATAACATATTGACTCAAGTTGTTCCTTAAACTACTCTAGTTGAACGATAGTATGGAAAGAAACCTTCAGTTAGCCACCTATGTGTGTTTGGATGTGTTTCCTGGGATCATATTTCTTATGGTTACAGAAATAAGTTGGATGAAAATATTTATGCTTGCATCATGATGGCCTACTCTGAAGATTCGAAAGCCTGTCGACTATTTGATCCTATCAAACAACAAATCATTATCAAACGAAATCTATGGTTTGATGAAAAGTCTTATGACATTAATGTGTTAAAATAATATTCTGTATTGTTATAGGATGATCCCTTTGATGTTTTCTCTAAATTTGGTTCTCTTGTTCCACATTTCATTCCTTTGAATGGATCGTCAACCTCTATGTCAACTATTCCATCGTCCTCTATTTTGACTGGTACGCTGACTGAAAACTCTCCGACTTTTGATCAACCTGCCATAGTGAATCAAAATTCACATGTTTCTTTTCTACTTACATGGGATGAAAAGACAATTGAATTTGTTAGACCCGATGTTGGTGATGCTTCCTCTAGATGACAAACTCGAAGTCAAAAGAAACATGTCATCATTTTCTTGATGACTTGTGTGCTTGAAACCTCTGATCTTGTTTCCTACCCAGATACTCAAGCCTGAACTGAATGGGAAAAGAATATGCAGACACAAATTCTTTGTAGAAGAATCACACTTAGGACTTAGTTCCCTGACTACACAAAAATAACATTGTGAAGTGGCAATGGGTATACCAAACCAAATTTACCTCTAAAGTCATTTTTGAGCGACATAAATCATGCCTAGTTGTGAAGGGATTTTCTCAACAAGAAGAAATCAACTACATTTGCCCTTGTTGCAAATATGAACTCTATTTGACTGATTCTTCTCCTTGCTGCTCATTTTGGATGGAAAATCCATCAGACGAATGTGAAGAGTGGATTTCTTCATGGCGACCTATCTGAAGAAATTTTCATGGAACAACCACTTACAGTGAATTTCCTCTAGGACTGCAACTTACTCTGAACGGTACCCTGCGATGAATGGCTAGGATCTATTGTCTCTCCAGATTGACGGTCAAGATCAAATCCTACTTCTACACTGACCGAGGGTCCAGACTAACCATCGATCCAAATCGACGGCCACGACCCTTCGAGGTAAAACAAGAGATTACATGGATCTATGGTATATATTTGATATCACCTCTACACCAATCAATGGTTTTTATCTTGTCGGAGGTATTCTTTCGACAGATCAACAATCCACGTTACCTCCCGAGGGTTCAGTATCGTCAGACTTTGCATAAGTCCTGACACTTGGTCACTCCTAGCAATGATACCTCTCCTAATGAAGGGATGAGATTTATCCTCCCCTTCAAATCAATGGTGGTAACTTCTTCCTGACTCCATGTTGGTTCCTGACTGGTTAATGCCCAACTTAAGGACTTAGACAATTCAGAGTTCTTTCAGGTTCTTTATAAATTTTTACCAGGCCTTCATGGCTCTACCCTTTACTCCAAATCACACTAAGGTTATCCCTTTCACCATTTAATTCGAGGTTCTTGTCTCATGTAACCCTTCATTGCAAGATAGGAGGTTTTACGAGGATTTAAGGTTCTATATTCACTTAGAGGTATTCCTCATACACTAGGTATTTCGGTACCTAAATCAAGGTTCCCTCATCCACTCCTTCTAGTTGGAGTTTAAACCATGCAACCATTCCAGGACTTAGAGTCTTGGCTTGCTCCACATCCCAGAGACAAATATTTCTTTACTACCCTATATAGCCTTCTTGAGCCACTATTACAGTTAAGGTGTCATTCCTTCTAGGAGGAGGGTTACATTGCTTCCTTCCTTTCACAGGAGACCCATTATGACTGTCGTATTATTGTCTACACAGGATACAAAAGCAATCAATACTTCGACCTTCTTATTGGTCCACCACTATTCAAGTGAACAGACTTGCAAATGGAATGGGATTCTTTCAAAGTAACAAAATTATATATTCAGGTATCATCATTCATTTAACAAATTGCATCGAGCAAAAATATAATTATTTGTTACAAATTATAGCCATCCAAATTACTTTGGGTGTTCACCTTTCCACCCAACCAGTCTCTGCATGCTCATTCACTTTGGCTGCAAGCCACCCTTGTGTCAAGCCACGATACCACCAGGGGACTATCTGTGCTTATTCACGTGTTCTCTTACAACATTTCTCCCTCCTAGATCGGGCCTCTTCAAGGTTTTATCAAATGTATTTCTAGCATCAAGCTCATTTCCTCTCAGCTCAGGATGGGTTCTTGGGTTCTCAGACTAGTCATGTGACCAACTCTCTTCTTTAAGACTCCTCCTCTTTCCTTTTGGAGGCTCAGACTTCCCTCTTTTTCTCGTGTATCTCATGCATGTAAAAATCTTGGGGAAAATTCTCAACATGTCCCATTTCTTCTATCAGAAGGCACTCGGTTTTCACCTGGTTCAGCTTGGGAAGTGTGATATGGTACTCGGTGGTACCCCCTGGCTGGCAGTTTTTGTTGTCCTAGCCAGGTCTTTCCATACCTTCATTCATTGAGGTGGTTGGTTGCTCAAACACCAGTCCTTTTCTCATTAACCGACTTACCTTGTCATCGGGACTAAGTAAATGTCTGAACATTCCAAAATATCTCGGCAAGGAAGTTTGGGTCATCTTGGCATAGTGAACCTCTTTTCTAGGTTTCCTCTAGTGGTATCATGGCCAGTATTTAAGGCTTCACCCCCACAGTCAGCTATTGGCAGTTACAAATAAACAATAATACATTTACATTGTTTTCATGACATTTCATGGAAATCATTAAACATTATTAAATACATGTTGGAGGAAACAAGGGTCTTACAATCCCCTCCCCCTTAAAGGAACATCATCCTCGATGTTATTTTCAGCGTTACCTTCCATGCCATTAACTTTCAACTACTTCATCAATGTTTTCTTCTTCTTAATCTGGTCCTTTCCAGACTCTTGGAATTTAGCATATGCCTATGATAATTCCAAACAACAAGCATATTAAGTTCAATTTCATGAAAAAACATTTTATTGTTGTTCATAACTCAAGGAAAAAATTTCACATATCAACACAATACTTGTCTGTATAGTTCAAGGATCTTCATCCATATGGTTGTCATGTTTACTCGACTCACTATTTTCCTTGTCATACCCATTGTGTGCATGATCCCATTCAATAGATGAAAAAAATTTAAAGACTCCACTGAGCCTTTCACATGAGCTATCGAAGTCTCCCCTTCCTTACAATCACTCACTTTTTGGGATTAGGGTCAGGCATCCCCTTCTATGCTATACAGTCCCTTGGGAAATACATCTTACCTGCCTAGGATTTCTCTCATACGAATAGTTTCAGATACTTCGCTGAGTCTTGCAGTTGAAGGATCCCCAAAGATTGCTATGTTGAGGCATCCCTCTGGCTTGCTTTGTTGAAAGCTTCCCTTCAACCTTTGTTACCACAACACAAAATTCTTTATAGTGATCATGACTTATCCCAAATTATTTTGTCACAACAACAACCCTATTTCATGCATTCTTATTTGAAAAATACGATTTGTCCTCCCTGAACAGATATTTTCATCTCACCTCTATTCACATGCATACATAATTTTGTGAGATATTTTCATTAATTTTCATTCAAAAATTCTTCCCAAATCTATTACCCATAGATTTTCAAATTCACAATTTCATTTTATTTTCAAATCTATTCCATATTGGAACCAGAGTTCATAAGAATGAGATTTCCTTCTCATAACAGTTTGGCTCTTTACAACTAACAAGCATTGGTCTTCCTCATGGGCTTACAGTATTTCCATTTCCAATACCCTCCTTCCTGCAATTCAATCTTTACAAAGTCAAACAAAATGTTAGTTTCTCATGCATATATATTCTCATTGCAAATTTACAATGGCCTTACAAACAATTCATAATTCGTGTAATCTAACAGTTGCATCATCTTTATCTAAAATAAAAGGAAACGTCATTCCTTACATATGCATCAGTTCATCATACCAAACTTTTCCAAATGCAATTCAACATTAATGTGTCAATACCCATGGCCACATTCACACACAATGCACCCTTGCATTGGTTTTATATTATTACTTTTCATGTTAGGCACTCTTTCCACGGTGTGTTGGAACTTAGCCAACCTCTCACCACATGGATTTCCTTTCCACATTCATTATTACAATAGGGTTGTTCTTCCTGCTTTGAGCTGATCATAGCCTCAAATCAACACACAAAAATTTTAAAATTTCTCATGAATGCATTCAAGCATTCTTTCTTCACTAGTAACCATGATACCAACATTCATGTCCACATGATTCCTCTTTCTACCATCTTTTCAACTATGTAAAATATTAGAAGGTCCTCCTTCCATACTGGGCAGTCCATTATCTTCCCTCTCATGCAGACATGCATTTCCTCAATTCATTCAATCAATGTGCTACTTATGAACACTTTCATTCCAAATCATTCACGATGGTTCAATGTGTTCATGACACATATGTTAAATAACTTTCTTGCAAGGATATTAATCATCCTTCGTTTGCAGGGTTCATACCTCTCATTGTTTGGGTTCTTCTTCCTGAATATTACCTTGCTTGGGTATCAATGGCATACGACAACCATTCAAAATCATTTTCATATCATTAAAATGATAAAATATTTCAGAGGGGATTCTTACCCGATCCCTTTCAAACCTTATGCCACATAGGCATGAACACTTTTATACCTGGTATGGCTGCCAACACCTTTTTTGATATTACCTCATCAGTGGTTCTTCTTGGGGAATCCTAAGTCCCTTCAACATTCTTTTCTATCAACAATTTTTTTGTAATTATCCACTACCTGAGGTTGTCCATCATTGGCAGTTGTCTTCCCCAACAAATCCAATATTTTCCTAGATATAACATGCATTATTACATTCACAATCATATCAGTTGTCATGTAAAATTAGTATCATAGCGTTTAAATCAATAAAGTATTCTCAAATATGCCCCAACATATCTATATGCACTCTATCACATTATCCTCAATGTTATCCTGAATGTAAACATAAAAATATTGTAGTTGTCTTTATAATCATGCATCTATCAACATTCTCATGCCAAAACACTTACATGCATCACCATATCAGTTTCTCATCCCAGAGAAACACCATAAACAACAAGAAAGGAGTCAAGGGACTCTTCTCTTTTTCCAACTCCTTCTACACAACCTAGGACTTTCAGTCTAGTTGAGTTATTCCAAGGCCTCACTACCTTTACTTAACATGGCTCAACCAAGCCTATTCATTTAAACATACTTATTGGTTTATTTTCCTTTTACCAGTTGTACTTGTTTTCATATCTAGTCTTTTAAGGATTACAACTTTGTTAAGCAACTCAAAGTTTTAAAATGAGAAAAGTATTCCTCCTCCTTTCCTCCTTATTTTCTTCTGCAATCTATCCCTTTTGGGATTTTCCTGCTCTATTCCTTGAGCAGTTTCATCCAAGTATCATCTTGACTTTCTCTGGTAATTCAACATGCTACAACAACAAGATCTTGGTTCGTAATTTAATCGTGAACCCATGCATTCTGCACATTCACTAATCAGATAGGTTAACTTCATTTTCATTTTCCTTATGCATGCATTATATTTTAGAATGTAATCCAAGATTCTTATATAAACGGGCCTTGCAGCACACTGCCCAACTCTCAACAATTATTAAGGTTATAGCTATGTTCTTATGATATATTTCTTACATAGTTCCTCCACATGGAACTATATCATCATGCAACTTCCTTATTTCATATCCAAACATTTTGGAATGATCTGGAATGACTTCAATATTGAGTGAGCTTCATCTTTATTATTTCAGATTTCTATCCAATATTCCATAAGGAATATAAACATGCATTCCTATGATGCATTCCAAATATATATTCAAACACGTATCTTTAGGTTATCATCTTGCTTTCAAATTTTTATTTCATACATTTAACCACATGCACCAACATTATGTGTGTCTACCATAGACACCCTTTGCATATTTATTTACAAATTATTTTAACTCATGATTATTCACAGTCATTCTCATGCAATCCGAAAAAGGCATAACCATGTTGTCTCTTATCATAACAACAGAGCATCCCTACTCCTTTATTATTTCATCAATTTATATGATCTTTTTCCCGAGGAGATGGAACACATCCTCCTCAAGCTATTATTCAAAACAAAATAGTCATGACTCTTCATAATAGAGTCATCCATGCATTTGTGGTATTTATTCAATCCCGGAAAGTACAATTCTTGCCTTACTGCACTCTTACTCAGGTATTCGTATCATGCCTTCAATCATATATGTATATACATATATATTATGTATGTGCTTTGCTTGCACACTTTTACCTCATTCATTCAGTTTTGATGGGGGCACACAATCATTTACATGACCAATCTCACAAATATGATTATACTTAGGTTTCCCTCTTTACAATATAATAGCCAGAAAAAAGCTCATGCTTGATTCTTTCTCTTTTATCATTTCATATTATCTCTTTCTGAGGAATGACATACTTCCTCTAGTTATTATTTAAACAAGATACTCAGACCCTCCAACATAGGGTCAACCATGCATCCATGTAATTATCCAGTATAGGCAATCACTCTCCTTTCATTACTGCCTCCTTGCTCAGAAAGTCATACATACACTCATACATCATACAGGTGCATCACTTGCACATTTTTATATCATTCCTATTTAGTTATTTGATCTCAGTATCAACCTTCTCTGTTGAGAGTTTACGGCCAATCAACTGACAAGTTTCACATGGAAAGTATCACAGACATATTCATAATTATGTTTCCCTTTCTAAATGAAAACAACCATCAAGAAAACACTCTTTCCTCAACTACTATAGAAGTATTCCACAACCCATAAATACAATCTGGGCAATTTCATTGTGCCCAAGGCAACAAGAAAACTAATCTAGCTTCTCTTCCTGCCTCAAACAATTCTTGGTCAACACATATTTTTACCAAGGGAATCCTTTTCTAGATTCCCTCTCATTGCTACTTGAGCATACCAAACCATATCCATATGGATACCATCCACCTTTGGATGTCAGTCTGACCCATTGGTCATCTAAAAATTCTCTAGCACTTCCTTAATCAGACCTTGTATTGGTCTCTTATTAATCCTTACAGTCCTATCTTCATAAGTCTGTATGAAAACATCGTTATCAACAATTTTTTTCACGTTGTCATCTTTCCTGCTGACATCATGTCATTATTGACCAAATTGTTCCATCAACAAACCATACCTTACAACCTACTACGGGTTGTACTGTCTATTTTCATGTTACATGCATGCTTATAGCACATTCTCATCTTATGTTTTCATGCATAAATAAATACTCAAGTCGATAATCATGCATACATTTCTTCATGTAACCACGAGCTCATAAGATGGATCATATAATCAAGCCATTTCCCTCTTTTATGAGGACCATAAAAAATCCAAAAGAATCCTTCTTCTTTTGCTTGGTCAGATTATCTGAGCAACAAATTACATTCATTGTAGGTCAAACAAACTAACCTTACAACTTTTCATCAATCCTCTATACATGAGGACTTATACAAACCTGCTTTTGTCTTTTGTTAAGTAGTACTTGATACTGTCAAGGGTCCTATAAATCCATACCAAATTCCTTTAATCACAGGAGATTTCTCATAAGATTCTTATCCCTTATATAAACAAAAATCCCAAAGGCCTAGGCTTTAACAGTCCATACTTATAGGGAGTATTACAAGCGCCAGTTCACTCATACAATCCCAGAATAGGATTCTACCCTTTGATGCAGGAGCATCGCCAACAACAAGCAAGCACGGAGGTGGAAGACAGCTGGGACAAGCGCCAACGCATTTCAGCACGTTGCAAACATGTTTTGAGATGTTTTGAAATAAATGTGCGGATGTTAATGTAATAGTTAAGAGGAAGCACACTTAGATATTGTAAACAGATCTTGAGCGATCCGCTCTCATTTGTAGTAGGTGAAGGAATTAATACATAATTAATGTGAGTAGGTAGATTTAAATGCAGATTAGACAATTTAGAGTGTAGGAGGGAAAACCGACTATAGACACCCTCATCTTGTATCATTGTAACATTAGTATGATCAATCGAGCATAGAGCACAGAGAGGAGAAGAAGCAGAGGACTATATTTAAAAACACCCATGTATAGAAGTCCTGAATTAATACATGAAGCTTTGATTCAGACTTATGGTGTTGTGATATTCTTTGTGTATGCATGTTGAATGCTATGCTTAGTGTTGTTTTACTCTTTCTGTCATGCATTTGCTGTTTATGCTATGTATGTATGATTTCTTGTTGAATGTCTAAAATCTGAAGAGAGGGAGAGTAAGGAATGAGTTTCAATTGTTTCTCAACATGAGTGAATAAAATTCCTGCAAGGAGTGCAATGGAGTTTGTCCGGAAGGAGTGCGTTGACAAGGGTTCAGAGTTTTTATCTCTGAAAACTCAGGAGGGATAACATTGTTCTCATTCTCACAGAAGTGCAAGTTAAGTACAAGAGTCATGCAAAGTGTGCGCAGGCCGAGTAGAGTCTCAGAGTTATAACCTGAGGGAATTGTTGAAAGACTGCTGTCGCAAAGAGAGTGTGCAGAGTCGAAGAATTCAATACTTGGAAGTATTTGAAGGGTTGCCACAAGGAGTGCGTGCAGGAGTCTTTTTGAAGACTCGAGTTATGGAGCAAGCTCAGGAGAGATAGGGTCTTCGAAGTTGTCGAAGAGAATCTCAAGAGGGCTAGTGCCTTGAAGTGTTGGAAGGAGGCATAGCGAAGTTGTTTTGCAGGTGGACAAGTTCCATGAAGGAATACGTTGTTCATCTCATAGGAGTTGTCAAGGAGGAATTGGACGGTCAGAATTCTTCGTGGAGAATTCACGAAATTCCGAGAGCTATCAAATCTTGCAGAGGAGCAGGGAAGTTACGACAAGTATTCTTCAAGTGCAAGCTCAAGAGAGATTGGACCATAGGATCCAAGTCGACATGAGTCATTGGATCACTCGTGAATTCTCACTTCGGGGATTCGCGAGTTGAAGGACCGAAAACCTTGCACCAAGATTCGCGAAATCGCAAAGTGAGAAGTCCCGACAGGGCGAGAAGTTCCGTTGTGGGGCCGACATTAATAACGAGTTAGAATTCGCCATTTCGGGTTTTGGCAGTTGGAGAGTTGAGACTTTTGTCCTGAAAGTCTCGAAGTCGCGAGTTGCGATAAGGAGTATCGAGGAGTTCAGGATCTCGGTACTTCGGGTGTCGGGATACAAAGGAGGCAACGTTTTGGGAAGAGAAATTGTGAAGTGCCAAAGCTGGGCATGAGAGACATGTGGCAGAACCATAAGGTGGGCCTGGGTGATAGACAGGAGGACACGCGTCGCCAGGAGGAAAGGAGTCAACACTTCGTTGACTTCTCACGTCTCGGGGATTCGAGGGATAAGAGCACGGGAGCTCAATGCTACAACTCGCGAAGTGGCGAGTTGCGAGAAGTGAAAAGGGAAGGTCAACCCTCGCTGACTTTCAAGTCTCGAAGGTTCACACGGGAAGAGCACAGAGGCTCAACCCTTCGACTTGCGAAGTCGCGAAGTCACGACGGGAGCTAGCGCTTAGCCTAGCCGGTGGTCACGCGCAGAGGGCGCTGACAGAAGGGAGCTATAACCATTTTGTGATCTCGGGTATCGCGAGATTGGGAAGGAAGAGTCAGGGGTTTTGACTTGTGAACTCGCGAGATTGCGAGTTGTGACAAGCACCTCTAGGAATAGGCCTTGGTCATAGCGCTGTGGTCGCTCAGAGAAGGTGGAGCTCGCACGTAGTGCTGTTCACACATGGGAGTTGCTGAAAGGACCTATGGATCGATAAATAAAGATTCCAACAGGGAATCGAAAGAGCCATTTCAGCTCAAGGGGAAATTGAACGATCCTATAGCGGACCTTGACCCGAGGGCCGATCGAGGGCTAGGGGTCTGCATCACCCTTTCTGCCTTTTTTTTTTGCCTTTAGATCTTACCATTAATGCCTATTAGCTTATTCATACTCCTGTAAGAGTAGTTATCAGTTTTTCAAAAGAACAACATGATTCCTCTATTTTAATTCAACAATAATTTCTAAGGTACAATTTCAATATGTTATCCTCCTTCTCAAGTAATTTGTGCAAATAAAAAAAAATATTTTAAACGTAGAGAAACTCTTTCTAAAAGGATCTTGGCCTTATTATACCAGTACTTTATGATTCTTCTTTTTCCCATCCAGGCCTAGTGTTGTAGCCTACTCTGATACCACTTTGTAAGACACCCAACCCCTTAAGCACCCTTTTAAGTGATGGGGTAGTAAAATTTCATTTTTTCTCAATCATCTCAATACTTCTTCTGGGGAGAACCATTGTCTTCTGCTCGTCAAGAGATTTCCAACAACTTTCATCATGCTCGAAACTAAGCTCTAGATCAAAAGTTATGGCCTCCCAAAGTTCCCGGGCCTCTAACAGCCCAAGGCCACCTCACTGCCACATGGCATCCACGTGGCATTTTAATACTCGTTCCATCCGATGTGGCATCTACCACAAGAAATAATAATTTCTTTCATCCAGTCCCTTAATCTATCTTCGTCATCATCGGGTTATGCTCCCAGAGAGCCTCGCACACCCCAACACTAAAAGTTTTGAAGATGATCCCATATTGGGACTGTGCCAGATCCAACACTCTGCACGTTGTTCATTGAATAGATCTAGTTGAGTTAGGGATGCCAACTTGGATGGGGGTTAACACCCCTCCCATTTGACGTCCTCAATCTGACGGTCCTCGCGTTGATCATTTAACGGTTCTGGTTGATTCATCAATTCTAACTAGTACGATAGTTAACCCTCATCCCTTTTCCAATTTTAGAATAGACGAGAGGGGCCCACAGCATATCGATGGTCAATATTGAATCTCTACCCTACACTGACCAACAGTCTAGATCTTTTTATCCTTTCTTCATCGTCGACGTTCCTTACCAATGCCTATCAGGCCAATCTCTTATGCCTCGATGACATTACGTTGGATCAACGATCCAGATTTCATCGTTGTGTCTCTGTTGATATCTATGGATATCGATGATTCTTCGATCTATTTTGTTGTCAGAATTCTCCTAACTCACCATCCTACTACCCCCAATGATGATACCTTAGACATCAACGATCCATATTCATTGGCCCGTAGATCCAACAAACAAAAATAAAACGAATGTCCAAAGGACCTCCTTTCCCAACGAGGCCCACTTTTGTCTTGTCCACCAATTATATAGTGACCTATATCACTACTCAGCCACACTAGCTGCCATGTTAACATCCTCATTTCATCATGAGGCCAATCTCTCTTGGATGGGTCATAATAAAATTAACAGTGGAGATCTCTCTCGCCTAACGACAGATCGACGACTCCCCTAAAGTTGTTGAATCCTGTGTCGTCGCCAGTATTTTTGGTCATCACATGACCTTTCTAGCCTTTCAAACTCTGACAAATGGTCAATATTTGACCATGTCAATATCTATCCATCTAGCTAATGGTCTACACTATAAAAAAATTTGGGTCCTTTGTGGACCACTCTTGTCTCATCAACCATTCCACTGGTGACATGTGTTACCCCTAACGACACGTTAACTGCCACTTATCCTAACATGTGGCCCTACTATTACCTGCCACTTGGGGTGACATGTGGAATTCATAACTCAACACGAGGTTATATCTTAAGGACCCCAAGTCACCTTGACACGTGGAACAATCTTTGTTGGACATCTGGCACCATCACCACCTTACATGTATCATTCATTTTCCTACGGATTCTCACCTATAGTTGCCAAGTCATCATGAAACATGGCACAATCCTTTCTTGACATGTGGCACCATCCACATAACTCTCTTAATCCATTTGGTAGGAGATCAATGATGTATATCTCTTTTCAGAGTTCCTCTGTTCTCAACAGATCAATGGTCCAGATCTCCTAACGTAGTTCCCCCGTCCACGACAGATCAATGGTCCAGATCATTTCTCGAAGTTCCTCCATCCACGATAGATCAATGGTCCAGATCTTCCCTCAGAGTCCCTCCTTCAGATTGCATTTCCTCTGGGACTATAACTTACTCCGAATGGCACCCTGTGATGAATGGTTAGGATTTATTGTCTTACTAGATTGATGGCTAAGAGTAAATCCTACTCCTACATCGATTGAGGGTTCATATCTAACCATCGTTCCAAATTGATGGCCACGATCCTCCGAGGAAAAACAAGATTTTATAGGGATCTATAGTAGATATTTGATCTCGCCTCTACACCAATCAATGGTTCTAAACTTTTTGGAGGGATTCATCCAATAGATCAATGGTCCACGTTACCTCCCAAGGGTCCAGTATCGTCATACTTTGCATACGTCCCAACACTCGGTCACTTCTGGTGACGATACCTCTCCTGACAAAGGGCTAAGATTTATCCTCCCCTTCAAATCAACGGTGGTAATTTCTCCCCAAATCTACATTGATTCCTTGACTAGTTAATGCCCAACTTAAGGACTTAGCCAATTTCAGAGTTATTTCAGGTTATTTATAAAGGTTTATTAGGCCTTCATGGATCTCTCCTTTTCTCCAAGTCACACTAAGGTTGTCTCTTTCACCATTTAAGTTGAGGTTCTCATCTCCTGTAAATCTTCACTACAAGATAGGATGTTTCACAGGGAGTTAAGTTCTATGTTTACTCAAAGGTCTTCCTTAGACAATGGTCATTCTGATACCTAACTCAAGGTGCCCTTATCCACTCCTTCTAGCTAGGGTTTAAAACCCGTGACCATTCCAGGACTTAGAGTCCTGGATTGCTCCACATCCTGAAGATAAATCTAGCTTTACTACCCTCTCTAGCCTTCTCAGGCCACTATTATAGTTAAGGTGTCATTCCTTCTAGGAGGAGGGTTACAACACTTCCTTCCTTTCACAGGAAACCAATTAAGATTGTCATATTATTGTCTACATAGGATACAAAAATAGTCAATACTTTGACCTTCTTATAGGTGCACCACTATTCAAGTACACAGACTTTTAAATGGAACAACATTCTATCCATGTAACAGACTTATACATTCAAGTATATAATACATGAATAAATCATTTATTTACCAAATTGCACAGAGCACAAAGATACTTATTTGTTACAAATTACAGCCATCAAATTGATTGTGGGTGTTTTCCTTTCCACCCAACCGTAGGCTCTGCATGCTCAGTCACTTCAGTTGCAGGCCACGCCCATTCCAAGCCATGATACCACCCGGGGACTCTCTATGCTTATTCGTGTGTTCTCTCGCAACAACTCTCCCTCCTAGCTCGGACCTCTTCAAGGTTTTATCATATTTCTTTCCAGCATCAAGCTCGTGGCCTCTCAGCTCAAGATGGGTTTTGGGGTTCTCAGACCAATCCTGAGACCAAATCTCTTCTCTGAGACTCCCCCTCTTGCCTTTTGGAGGCTTAGACTTCCCTATTTTTCTCGTGCGTCTCTTGCATGTAAAAATCTTGGGGAAAATTCTCGACCCGTCCCCTATCTTATATCAGAAGGCACTTGGTTTTCTCCCAGTTCATCTTGGGAAGTGTGATATGGTACTTGGTGGTACCCCTTGGCTGGAAGTTTTTGTTGTCCTAGTCAAGTCTTTCCATACCTCCATTCATTGAGGTGGTTGGTTTCTCAAACACCGATCCTTTTCTCATTAATCAACTTGCCTTGTTGTTACACACCAAAACACCACACTTAAGTACCTCACCCTAAGTGTCATAACTTTCATGAAAGTGTCACATACACTGACACCATGAAAGAACATTTGTCACAATCCCTAGTCAATGTGGAGGATGAATATATTATATGAAGGTAAAAATACTATGTGCACATGAATTATTTATTAATATTCATGAAAAGGAAATTAATTTAGTGTGAGAATCCACCTCACATTTAGTTTCCTAATCTCAAGGAGAGGTTGAGAATCTCATGGATGGTTGAGATATTTTCTCAAACCAAAATCCTAATTTGGTGTATCTTGAGAGATATTTCCTCCTTAAAATCCTTGAGAGATATTTTCTCCCTAAAATCCTTGAGAGATATTTTCTCCCTAAAAATCTTGGAGATCCCATTTTAGTGGATCTAATGAGTGATCTTCTCCATGGTGGTTAAGCCTCCAAATCCTATATAATGAGGGCTTTACATGGAGAAGGGGGGAAGATTTTGGATATCAAACTTATGATCTTGGTAGCATCGTGCAAGGGCTGGATGAGGGGAGCTTGGAGGATTGTTGCATCATCATCCATGTTTGTAAGTATTCTCTTTGGGTTCTCATTTTAATATACTTGGCTTGTTTCCTTCAAGCTTGTGTATTCTTGCACGCGCTTGTCTATTGTTCTTTCGATCTTTGTAGATGAATTTATTTGATCTAATCTTGTATAGTAGGAGTTATTTGTTTCTCTTTGTTTTCCATTGTATTGCAGGTATCAAGCTATGCTAAGGAGTTCGGAGATCAAGCTTTGATTGGAAGAAGCGAGGAAAAACTTCGAAACAAGGTGCATCACACCCTTTCTCCCTCTCTCTCTTTCTGATTAGTTAAACTAGATTCAAATGGATGTTAGTGTCCACTTGTGTTTTTGTGTTTTGGTATTAGGGGTATGTAATCCAAGGGAAAGTTCACCTGTCCGCAAGGGAATATTTCCATAACAGAAATTGGTGACTCCACTAGGGAAGTACATTGACTTGTATTTCCTTAGATCGTCTGAGCTTTTTTCCGCCTTTAGATCATATTTTTTTTTTTTTTTTTTTATCTACTTCGCTTTCTCTCTTCTTCATTGAAAATTTTACAAAGTTTTGGGCAAACTTTTCTGAGTTTTAAGCCTTATTTATGATTTTTTTGGAAGGGTAATGCTCCTTTGCTATGTATACCAGAGCGATGATCTATTATCAACGCTCCCATGTAGTGTATACCATAGCATTGTAGCACTCTGTCCCTTTGGAAACATGAGCGATGATCTCCTTTTCTGGGTTTTTCTGCCCCTTTCTGCTCACTTTTTCTCAGTCTAATCCTGAGGAGATTTTTGCTCTGAGACCTTAGAATGCTCTTGAATTTGTTTTGCTAAGAGTTATCCATTTATCATTCATTTTTTTTATCCTTTTAGTTTGAAAATTTTCTCTTAGTTGTGATCCTCTTGGGTTAACATGATCCCTTGGTTCTTTTTTCCTTTTGAATTTATCTGATCTTCGTTTCGTAAAGCTTTCATATTGCTTGACTATCTAGGATTGTTCATCAACTAAGGTTTGAAAAGGTTTTTTGGTGTTGATCCTTCTTGTATTCATTTGAAACATCTCGCTTTTCGGATGATTAGGACTCTTATGAAAACATAGCTTTATTTATGTTTTTTGTTGCTCATCCTTTGAAGATTTTCATGAGTGTTTGTCTTCTTTATCTTTTGCATCATTGAGCTCTTGATTGAACAAGTTATCATACTTTTTTTCTTTCAGTTCTCATCCCTTTGAGTGCACTTTGTTTGATTTATGTTTGCCTCATAGTTCTTTTTTTTAAACTTAGATCTCTTTCATATGAAAGTTAAGAAGAGAAAATTTTGTATATCTCCTTGCATAGTTGATCAAATGAAGAAATTTTGCACTCATTAGGAGGTTTTCTTTGGTTTATGTTTGGAAAAAGAGATAGTTTTACATGTGCATTTCAGTTTTCAAAAGCATTTGCTTGGTATTTTGGCATTATATTGATCCTAGAAATTGAAAGTTACATTGTTTTGAGTGCTTTCTTGTGTTAAGAAGAATAGAACTCTTCTCCTTTCCATACATAGAATTCATATAAATAAAGAGTTACATATCATTCTTTTTAATTCTATTGGATTCGAGTCTCTTACACATCATCAGTTTCATCTCTGTGAACCCTTTGAGTTAAAATCCATTAAAATTAACCACGCGCTAATAAAATCAACTCGAATATTTTTTGTTTTTAGCACACCAATAGTATCTCAGGATTAGGGTCTTTGGACTAGGTGAAGTGAGTAAATTGTCTAAGACTACTAAAGAGATTTTAGAACACTAAAGAGCGTATAAATCCAATTTCGTATAAGCATAGTTAGGAACCCCTTCTCACACAAGGGATAAACATGAGGTCGTGTGCGGGAGAGAAACATAGATTACCCCTCCAAAGCTTGACCAATCGTAGCGTAAATATCGTATATTGGGGTTTGTTCTTGACAAATCACCGGTTTCATTTGGTCTTGGTGCTTCATGAAATCCGAATCCATTTGGGTCTTATGGAGTCCTACTGGTCCACTTGTCTTCAGTTCTCTCGAAGAGCTTCGGACTTTGATATCCTTCCCATATGTTCGATCCCAACTGTCGATCATACCCCCTCGGAGGCTGATTGTGAGTTGCTAACCTTAGTGGCCTTTCCTAGGTACCTACAGAGGTGACTGTGTGGGGATTCCCATGGTACATAGCGTAGACATCTTATCACACTCTCAGTACCCTTGGAGAGTGATCTCGTGAAAGTGAGGGTTGCTTGCACCGAGAAGGGATGTTATGTGGAGGTCGGGGAACTGTTTCTCACTTATTAGTTGGCGGCTTGATATCCTGTCTTCGAAAGATCCTTACATCTGTTGTTGCTTGGTTGATTGCTTTTAGTTTTCATAGGAGTGTGTTTCTTTGTTTTTCACAATCGTCCTTAGGATCATAATTTTCATAGTATACAAGGCATGGAACCTGATACTCAGGAACCACAACATAATATTTATTATGAAGAAGTGATCACAGATCACACTTTTGAAACTGGGAGCGTCACTCCTGGAAGTGGCCATCACATTGAAGAACCGGTCCCAACCTTTGTAGAAAGCTTGGCATATTCTGTGAATCCTTCATTTATTGATCCAGTTAGCCAACCACTCTTTAATCCACCGTCCACGAGATACGTTGATTCCTTTTCTTCTTACTATTTACAACCTGGTTCAACCACTACACCATCCTTTGGCATGAACCCACTGATTTTTGTTTTTCCTGAAGGACATGGGAATTCATCATTTTCTACAACTCCCGTAGTTGATAGTTTTGGTGCTTATTCTTTATCGGAAACATCGGTGACCCAGGTGACCCTAAATCAACCACTTGCACATTCATCTCCTCTTTCACATGAGTTAGGTAATATTCCTGCTTCATTTTTTCCACACATGCACACGCCAAGTGCTTTACTTGATCGTCCCATTGGTCGAACAACCAGTAGTCAAGTCATTCACACAACCATAGTTACACAATCTACTCAACCTCCATCTCACACATCACAAATTAGTACTCCCTACATTGGAGGCCAATATTCAATGGGAGGCCAACCTTTATTTGGGGGGAAACCTACATGGTTGCAACATCTATAAGAATGGGGGAAAACCACTCCTACGAGTCCTTCTATCCCTACTACCACCGGTCTGTATCCTGGACATCCATATCCAAGAATTGTGAATCCTTTGTGGACTCAACCCAATCCGACAGGCATTCCTATGCAAGGAATTATGCCCTATCAATCTGTAAACCCCATGATTCAAATCACAGGTCAACCACAGTACATAGGAGGTCCATATGTTCAATCACAATACATGGGTGGACAAGGAGGACAACCACCTTACATAGGTGGACAACTCGGACAACCACCTTATATGGGAGGACCATCTAGTTTTGTCACCTCACTACAACTTGGATATGGTCCTACTGGTGTTCCCACGCAATATGGTTATCACCAGTATCAACAACCAAACCAACAGTTATCGCTCTTGGCTATGTTAGATCTTTCATATATGTTGCGTTTAACAAATGATCCCATCCTTCATGCCTCGTTTTGGCCCACCATCCCTGCCAAATTACCGCCCGACATTCTGAAATTTGACGGAAAACCGAGGGAAGATCCTAACAATCATGTTATGAATTTCCACTTATGGTGTTCTTCCAACTCTTTGATGGACTATTCCATTTGTCTTAGACTTTTTCAGAGAACACTTATAGGTGCGGCAACAAAATGGTACATTGAACTGTCGCGTAACTCTTTTGTCGACTTTAACTCTCTTGCCATGGATTTTCTAATGCATTTTCAGTTGCATATATGGTACGAGATCTGTACATAAATTTTGACATCTCTCCGGAAATCCTCTTCCACCCACATCTCTAATCATTTTCACGAGTAGAGACAATAGAGGCAATTGATTAAATCTCCAATTCCAAACCAACTCCTCGTGGATTGGTTTATAAAATCGCTCTTGCCTATCATCACCCGCGATGTTCCTATGGGAAACATAGTTACTAAGGAGTAGGCTATCAGTTGTGTGCAGTATTTGGAATTAGTTTACTCCTAGTCTGACACACTTTATGATATGATCCCTAATGCTCCTCGTTCTTCGAATGATCTGTCAAGACCTACTCCAGAATCCAGTTCCATTCCAAACACCACAACTACTTACGCTCCTGCTCAAACCTCTGAGGTGAATTTGGTCCAATCCACTTCATCTCATCAACCAAGAGGTAAGAAGAAAAACAAGGTAAAATCCAAGAAACCTTCTAATGAGCAGGATAATCCTAATTTTGTTGATACTCAACCGACAAGGAAACCTAAATATCCTTGTATGATTTGTGAGGAAGACCACTACATGAAATACTTCCCTCATCGTGAGGTTTTCACTAAATATTTGAAGGGTACCTCCCAACCAGTTCAACAACAACATTTGGTTACAAAAAACCTGGTCCCTCCGCAAGGAGGCAACCCAGGTTATTCCCACCATGGGGATGCTTCCACAAGCTCCTATGAGGTTTACATGTTCAAGATGGTTAATGTCACAACTCGTGCAAATACCTATGACACTCCTCCAGGTGATAATACTAAAGGGAAGGTTATCGACCAGCCTTCTAACTCTACTCCTCCTCCATCTTCCAATTCTCTTCAAATTAAGAAGTTGATTTTTGATGCAGAATTGCATCTACCCAAGAGCGTAATTCGAAAAGTGACATTTAATCCAAATGCCCACGTTTCCCGAAACTACAACATCGTTGAAGATTTTGCACAAGTGCCTTGTGCTATGTCAACCCTCGAAGTTCTACAACACTGTCCAAGTCAACGTAGAACCCTGTTTTCATCCATTGGAGCCATGGATCCTAAGGAGTTGAACCTGATTATGTTTAACCTGGATTATTTTAAGGAGAAAGTATCCCATCACTTAGCATTCCAAATTCAAGTTTTGGTTGATGGAAATAACATCCATCGTATTGTTTTGGATGAGGGAGCCTCCACCTATGTCATGTATTTTCCTTTTTAGAGAGCCCTTGGTTCTCCTACTCTTACCCCATACCCTACCACCCTGAAAGCGTTTTATGGACATGGTTTCCAACCTCACGAACTCTTGCAATCTTTCATTGTGACTTTGAAGGGTAAGACTATTTTGGTTGATATAGAAGTAGTTAACGCGTCCTTGGATTATAATTTGTTACTTGGTCATAGTTGGTTCTATGCAATGATTGTTGTCGCATCTTCGGTGTTTCTTATCTTACGCTTTCCCCATCAAGGAAAGATTATCATTGTTGACCAACTTGAGTATACAAATACAGATCTCAATAATGTCACAGCCAATAATGTCCCTTTTCTAAGACAAAATAAATTTGAGAGTGTAGGTGTAGGTCTTCTCAAGGATTCCTCGCTCATGGGGGTTTTTCCTTTGCCTGCTCCTCCCACCACATATGTTTCCACCTTAAACATGATTCCGACTCTGGTACGACAATCCTTCGATTCATCTCATATTTTGGCAGTACCTGGTCTCAAAGAGCATAGTTCATTGTCTCTGTCAATCTCGTTAAAAAATGAAACAGACCCCCCTCCATTACAATCGATTCTCACTCTGGATCGAGTACTTGAACCTTCTTTTCCTCCATCTAGTGAAAATTTTTCCATTGGTAACCAGAAACCTAAACAAGGAAAGAAGGAGAGTCGTCAAAGAAAATGAGGCTTGGGGGGAAGGTCTCCAGCCGCTGGACATCATGCTGGAGAAAAGCCACTAACTTATTCTAAAGAAGTTGGGGGAAAAATACCTCTAGAGAGACATGTTGTTAGGAGTGGTTCTCATTCGAAGTTCATTCCCATCATAACAGAGTAGTCTTTTTCAATAATGAGCCTAGTCTTTGTTCTTTCTCGTGATCGTAAATACATGAGAATAAGTTACCGAGCTTAGTATTTTTTCTTTCTCATGCCCGTAAATACATGAGAATGTGATCGAGTATACTTTTATCACTTTTTCGGACTCACAAAGGTTATATGAAAAAGGAACCCCCTGGAGTTTTCTTTAAGCTCTTTTTAAACTCTCTAAACATGAAAATATTGTTGAGTGATCTTGCTTCCTTTCACACTCGTTAAAAGGTTTGAAAGGGAATTTTTCGAGTGATAGTTTATCTCGTTTTCAACATCGCGAGACTAATTACGAAAAAGGAACACTCTAATCATGAATTATTAGAAGAGCTCTCCCCTATATTGTTTTACACTTTTTTCGGACCTCAGAGGCTAAACATCACAAAAAAGTTCAACCATGGAGTCACCTTTAAGTTCTTTTTAGACTCTCTAAACATGAAAAACCACCAAGTTCTTTTTCTCTGGACTTGCTAAACTACACATTGAAGGACCCATATGGGAATGAACCCTTGCTTATTCCAGTTCGTTAAATAAAGGAACGTGAACTTACCGAAGGTGAGTTATATCGAGAATGTGTTACCCTCCTTGAGCTCGTTAAAAGAAAAAGAGGTACTCATCTATATGGGTGGGGGGGGAATTGAAGGAAGTGGGTCAATTTTTTGGGAATCCTTCATGCCAGCTATTGTCTCCCTTGAACATGGCACATGTTTGCGTCTGGTCTTATAGTTGGGTAATCTGCTTGTCTCTGAGTGATACCAATTCCATGTGTCACCATACTTTTCCGTCCAGTCAACAAGTACTCTTATTTCCATCACATTACATTCTTGGTACTCATCGAGTTAATGTTTCCAAGTCATTTTTCATGCCTCATCATGTCCAAGGGAAGTTTCACTTCAAACCATCCATCTGTAGTATTTCTCATTTCCATTTCCCATGTCAGTTCGTACTCATTCGATTCACCATCTTACATCACTTTCCTATGTTAGTTTCGTGTCGATGATGGGGGATACATCAAGGCCCTCCTTTGACGAGTCTTTTATTGTCGACTTCAACATATAATCCATGAATTAGACTTATAAAATAGTTAGTACCTTGGGACCTGCATGCCTCAATGGCAGGCCTCCTCACTTCCTACAATAGGTTTACATCATTGACCTATGATCGGATGATTCCACGAATGTTTGACCTCATCTCATTTATTCACATTCGTTGGAATGTACTAGGGTACCTTGGGATTCATTGACATCATTGGTGATTTCCCTCGCACTTGTTAACGATTTACCTCAATGATCGATAATCAAGTGGTTTCTACCATGTTCGACATCAAATCATCTATTCACATGGTTAGATTCGTACCACATTGGGATTAGGACGAATACCCTGGGTTGAGCGTTCAATCTATTATCTTCTTTGTCCAAGCTATGGAGGAGATCATTTGAACATGTTGATATATACTGTCACATAGATCCACATTGTATTGGTTCGTGGCAATGTTTTATCATCTCGTAGCTCCACTGTGTATTTTTTGTGGCTACAATCAATTCATGTCATGGAGGTATGGATCCACATTGTATCTTTGGTGGCCACATCCTTAGTCAATATTTTTCATGGATCCGCAGTGTATTGGTTAGCGATCGTGCTTTGAGTCATCTCGTATTCCGAGCATAGGTATGTCTGCCTTGGAAATGGAACATATATTAATATTGTTTGATGGTTGTTTGCAGCTTCTTCCAGGTTCTCCAACTCCACGACGTTCCATTGAATAATTGTAAAGTGTTTCAGCCATTAGTTTCTATTATGACCTCACACTTTAGGGGGAAATATGTTACACACCAAAATGGCACACTTAATTACCTCACCCTAAGTGTCGCAAGTGTCATGAAAGTGTCACATACACTGACACCATGAAACAACATTTGTCACAATCCCTAGTCAATGTGGAGGAGAAATATATTATATGAAGTTCAAAATATTATGTGCACATGAATTATTTATTAATATTCATGAAAAGGAAATTAATTTAGTGTGAGAATCCACCTCACATTTAGTTTCCTAATCTCAAGGAGAGGTTGAGAATCTCATGGATGGTTGAGATATTTTCTCAAACCAAAATCATAATTTGGTGGACCTTGAGAGATATTTCCCCCCTAAAATCCTTGAGAGATATTTTCTCCCTAAAAATCTTGGAGATCCCATTTTAGTGGATCTAATGAGTGATATTCTCCATGGTGGTTAAGCCTCCAAATCCTATATAATGAGGGCTTTACATGGAGAAGGGGTAAAAATTTTAGATATCAAATTTATGATCTTGGTAGCATCGTGCAAGGGCTGGACGAGGGGAGCTTGGAGGAGTGTTGCATCATCATCCATGTTTGTAAGTATTCTCTCTGGATTCTCATTTTAATATACTTTGCATATTTCCTTCAAGCTTGTGTATTCTTGATTGCGTTTGTCTATTGTTATTTCAATCTTTCCAGATGAATTTATTTTATCTAATCTTGTAGATTAGGATTTATTTGTTTCTCTTTGTTTTCCATTGCATTGCAGGTATCAAGTTGTGCTAAGGAGTTCGGATATCAAGCTCAGATTGGAAGAAACGAGGACATACTTCGAAACAAGGTGCATTACACCCTTTCTCCCTCTCTCTCTTTATGATTGGTTAAACTATATTCAAAGCAATGTTAGTGTCCACTTGTGTTTTTATTTCTTGGTATTAGGGGTCTGTAATCCAAGGGAAAGTTCATTTGTCCGCAGGGGAATATTTTTGTAACACTTGCCATCCAGACTAAGTAAATGTCTGAATATTCCAAAATATCTTGGCAAGGAAGTTTAGGTCATCTTGGCATAATGAACCCCCTCTCTAGGTTCCCTCTAGTGGTATCATGGCCAATACAGAAAGCTTCACCCCCACAGTCAATTGTTGGTAGTTACAAATAAACAATAATATGTTTACATTGTTTGTGTGTCATTTGATGGAAATCATTAAACATGATTAATTACATGTTGGGGGAAACATGAGTCTGACATATTTTTTGACTAAAGAATTATCTTTATGATTTGAAGCAAGATCTATGAACTTGGTATGCTAAGATCAATAGTTTATTTCTTCAATTTGGTTTCAAACATTATAAATTTGATCATAGCTTGAATGTACTCCATTTCAGTGGAGACATTTTGATTGTTGTTGTATATGTAGAATATCTTCTCATTGTCAAAAATAATAATGATCTCATCCTTAGATTGAAGAAACAACTTGCTAACTCCTTTGACATGATAGATCTTGGTACTCTACATGATTTTTTCGGTCCTAAAGTATTACCACTATGTGATGGTTTTTTCATTTCTCAGTCTAAATATGTGGTGGATATTTTGACATGTTTTAAGATGGTGATTGTAAGTCATGTGATACTCCTTTTCAATCTGGATTAAATCTCACTAAAACCTTTCAAACACCTGCAGTCGATGCTACTCTTTATCAACAATTGGTTGGAAATTTTATTTATCTTACTCATAGTCGACCTGAAATTTCCTTTGTTGTTAGTGTGCTTTCTCGGTTTATGTAGGACCCCAAATAAATCCAATTCATGAACTACCATATGTATGATAAGTAAATATGTTCCCTATTTCAATATTTTAAGAAGTGGAAGCACTATCTGGTGGACAAGGAAACCATTATCCACATTGATAACTAGCCACTGCAATATTTGTAGGCCCAAAGTAAGCTTCAACAAACTAGACACTACCAATGGATGGGTTTTTTGCAGTAGTTTCATCTAGTCATCAAATATAAGAAGGGGGGAACTAATAAGTTGTAATGCATGCTTTGAAGACCACCCACATCCAATATTACATCTTTGGTAACTCTTGTGCACCTGAATCCTTTTACCCATGATTCATACAAAGAGGCATACATAGAATATAAGGACTTTAAAGAGGTGTTTTAACGGCTACAAGGCCAAATTTGTGTAGAATAAGGTGATAGTAATGTTGACTATCATATCCAAAATGGGTTTCTATACAAGCTAGACAAGATATGTATCCCTAAAGATGAAATATTACAACTTATCCTAGAGGCTCACACCTCAAAGATTGCGGGACATTTTGGTATTGGGATGATAGTTTCCAACTTACAAAGATATGTGTATTGGCCCATAATACAAGAAGACATAGCTCACTGTATTAGATTATGCATACTTTGATTCACCAAAAAAACAAATAATAGAAAGAAAGGTTTACACCATCCCTCACATGTACCCACTCAACCTCGGGAAATTATTTCCATGTATTTTGTGGGTGGTTTTCCAACAACCATAAAGGGACATGACTACCTATTTGTGGTAGTTGATGGGTTTAGTAATATGTGCATTCTTATGCCTTGTAAAAATACAATCAAATGACAAGAAGAAACAAACATGTTCTTTGAACAAGTCTTGGTGCACTTTGGGATACCAAGGAGCATCTCTCAAGCATCACCTTAGATAGGGATACCATATTTCTCAATGCCTTTTGGACTACACTTTTGGATAATATGAATGCCAAGATGAAAATATATACATATTTACATCCACAGATAGATGGGAAGACAAGAGTAGTCAACAATACATTGGTTCAACTTTTGAGGGGTTACAATTAGAAGCATCCAAAGACGTAGAATGAAAATATGATATATATTCAACACACTTATAACATAGCAATTCATACTTCTACTAGAAAGTCCCCTTTCAAAAAAAAAATTGGTTATTTTCCACCTCCCTTGGATGTTGTGTATGGAAAACAAGGAGGAATGAGGGAATATACCATAAGAGAAGTATTGAAAGTGGAGAAATTTATTGAAAAAAATTGGTAGATCCATTTTCAAGTACAAGAGGAATTGAAGAATTCACAATAAAGGTACAAGGCCCGACATGATCAACATAAAATTGAGAAAAAATTTAGGGTGGGAGATAGATTTTGGTTGCAACTAAACAAAGAGAGGCTACATGGTCTTGGTAATAAGATAAAATATCTATGGTATGGCCCTTTTTAGGTACTGCAGAACATGGGTGGCATTCTTATAGACTCAGTATACCCCCATATATGAGCATTTACTTAGTAGTGAATGTGGAAAATATAAAACTCTATGAACCTTCCATGTTGGATCAAGAAACTAAGGAGAAATTCCTACCTACCACAGAATATTTAGCACCATAAGCTTAGGTAGAGTTGGTAGAAGAAGTATAGAACTACCAAACATCGGTAGCATGAACTTTGGTAGATTGGGTTGAAAAGACAACATCCAAGCAAGGAAAAATGGTACTCCACGAAGAAGGTAGAGGAAACGTTTCCTCACCTAATTCAATAAAATATTTTGTGGGCCAAAAGCCTCCCTAAATGGGGAAGTATGATCTAGAATGGATCATTATATAATTTTTCATCTATCCTGGTACGTTTTGGGTGGAAAAATTGGAGGAATCGGCTTGCAGGGCCTATTTTAGTGGCAAGTTTGATTTTGGAGATATGGGATCCAAATACATTTTGAGGCATCAAATGGAGAATTTCGAGGTCAAAAATGTGTGATCAAAACTATTATCCCTTGATGTTGAAACACACTAAGATCTTTCCAACGGTGTAAAAATCACCTCAATCGGAGTTTGTATGAAGAAGTTATGTCTCTTACAAGTTGACCTACCTTGATGACCACCATGCTACCAAGTGGATTCCACATCAACCCCCATTACTCATGTGTGGGCATAGACACGTGTGTAATTTTAGGAAGATTATAGAAGTTACAAAACCATAACGCTAATTGAGGGTTCAGGCATGTAAAAACCCTAATCCTAGATGACTACCACATTATGTTAAATATTGGGCTGCTAGGAAGAGAGGGGGTTCCATTATTTTAGCGTTGTACTTGTTCCATAGTTGAGAAAAGAATATAAGAGTAATATTTGATAGAATAACAGAGGAGGAAGAAGATTTTGTAGTATCCATTCAAGCCACAATGCCATAGGAAACTCCTTAATGAGTGCCCATTTCTTTGTATTTGCATTTTCATAACTGAAGAAAAGACAATAGAGCATAGGCATCATCTTCTAGCTAGTTTTTCTCACATATCAGGATTCGCGGGATACATGTCATGTTCATTTGCTTGTTTTTTCATTTTCATATTTCAATTATTTTCATAAATTTGAGCATTAAGCTAGTAATAATAAATCTAGGATCTAAGGAAATAAATTAAATAATAAAATATTTCATAATATTGCAAGATCGGTTTTTTTCTTTCTATGTTAAAAATCTTGGAGAAAACTCCCAAGTACTTCCCCTCATTTCGAGGATGGTACCTAGAGTATACTCTAGAATCTTCAAGGCACGGGGTTGGTCAATAACAGGGCTCAAAGACATTACAATAATATACTCATTAAGAGCTCAACATGTCACTTGAATAAATTGAACCTAGGTTGGGAGGATAACAAGCATTCCTTCCAACCACCCAATCTAAACCCAATTAACAATATTGCAAGATATGTTGTGATGAACTATTCCAATGGAATATCCATGACAATTTACAAATCAATCAAATATTGTTATCCATAATCAATCATGATCAACCATGGTTAAATATAATCACCCATGGTCAAACATTCTCAACCATATTCAATCAAAATTAGCCATGGTCAACCATAGTCAAACATGGTCAACCACATTCAAGCACGGTAAACCATGACCAACTAAGTGTCAACTATAGTCAACCATCATCAACTACCATTGACCATGATCAACTAAGTGTCAACTATAGTCAACCATCATCAACTACCATTAACCATAGTCAAACATAGTGCACCATGGTTAACTATAGTCAACCATGATCAACTGAATCAATCATAATCAAACATATTCAACCAAAGTCAAACATATTCATGCAAAATCAACCAAAATCAAACATGCCATAGCCAACCAAAGTCAACCAAGGAAAACCATGGTCAAACATAGCCATACATGGTTATCCACAGGTGACCATGGTCAACCATAGTCATACTTAGTCAACCATGGTCATACTTGGTCAACCATAATCATACTCGGTTACACGTGGTCTTACTCAATCAACCATGGTCATACTTGGTCAACCATATTATATATATTTTCAATATTAATTATATTGATATTTTAATTCACAAATCTACTAATCCTCCCCACACACATTGATCCTCAACTAGCACAACCACATTATTAAAGGTGGTTGATATACATCTATCAAAGTCATTAATTTAAGAACATAGAGAATAAAACCAATCAATCTATACCAATCACCTTTAATAATGTGGTTATGCTAATAAATACATATATAAAATCAGTTAAATACAACCTCATTGCAATATACCTACATTCAACTCCTATAATAAGAACTTAAACTTAAATGCACTTTGATTCTGTAAAGTTTGTTGAATTTTGTAAATTCTCTAGTATACCACACATGAACTAATGTGCACTGAATTGGTTAATTGCACTAACTATGTGTGGTAATTTAAATATCTATATTATTTATGTTTTACATATTTAAATAATTATATTATTTAAGTTGTATTTATGTGGTATATGTTTTATATTATTTAAATATTTGTATTATTTCTATTTACAAGCTTTAATATGATTAAGAACATGGCATAACATTAAATGGTCAGTAAAGTTTTAATCCATACAAAAGTTTTGGTCAAAGAAAGAATGATAACCTAATTATTAGTCCCTGTCGAAGGCGTAGAGGGACTATAGCAATCGATTATTCATTGACTTTATATTAGTTTGCCGTTTGACTACAAATTTTTGCATACTTTCTATTGTTCGAACTACAAAACTAAAAACATTATTTTTTATATAATAAAAAAACCCATATATGTCATGATCTCATTGGATAATAGATTTGAGGTCTTATTGCCAGCTTTGCTATTCTCAATGAATGATATGTTGTCATATCCAAAGTTTTTATCTACAATATTTTTGAATTTGTACTATTCATACTGAAATGTTTATATATCCAAAGTTTATAGCGATTGACAATTTGTTGACTTTATATTAGTTTTTCGTTTGACTACAAATTTTTGCATAATTTCTATTGTTCGAACTACAGAACTAAAAATATTATTTCTTATATAATAAAAAAAACCCATATATGTCATGATCTCGTTGGATAACAGATTTGAGGTCTTCTTTCCATCTTTGTTATTCCCAATGATTTATATGTTGGCATATCCAAAGTTTTTATCATCTACGGTGTTTTAGAATTTGTACTATTCATATTGAAATGTTTGGATATCCAAAGTTTTGAGCATGGATAGTCAGTTTTCATATTACTTTGTCCTATGAGTAAATTTTTTTAACATAGTCTCCAATGTTCGAACTATTGTTATTATTATTATTGTTATTATTTTTTATTTTTTATTACTATTATTATGTTTGATTTTTCTTTATTGTTGCGTACTTCAAGAGGCATTTTCATTGTTGTGTACGTAAACAGGCCTTCCACACTCCATTCTTTCTTAAATGTTTGCACAATGCGACGTCCTTTGACGGTTATGACAGCCTTAAGTGTTTACCTAACAGGCCTCGCAACCTTGAATGTTTACTCTACAAGTGTGTTACAATACAATTTCCTTCCATTTTTTGATACAATGTTGTCTGCAGTGAATTTGGGAAATATTGTTCTTCACCGGCATTACTAGTTCACTAGTTGATGCTTGTTTGTTGGTTCGTTAGATGCTGATTGTTGTTGTTTGATTCAACTTTTCAAAGTTGAGGTCCTGTAGCTGCAGTTGGACCTATGCGTTGTTTTTCATTGGTTTGTTGTTCTTCAACTTTGTAAGCTGTTGGACTTGTTGTTGTGGTTTGCAGGTTTTGGAGCTACGCTTATGTCATCCCTCGTTGAAGGGTAAGTTTTTGTGCCATGGTTGCGTTGTTATTCCTTGTTTGTTGCTTGCTATTTGCAGCTTGCAAGCAAGAATTTTCAATACTAGGAGTCCCTGCCTCGAAATCCTGTTGCAGAACATATTTCTGTGTGGATGCTACGACTAGAATATTTTTATTTTTCTTGAACATCAATGTTCTATACAGAACCCGCCTTTGTCGCAGCCGTGGTGACGTGTAAAAAAGAAAAATCCTCATTTTTCCCAATGTTCTCCTCATATTATATGTTCCTGGAAACCATACATTTTGTGCATTTTTACCAGTCTGTTCCCTTCCAAACATCTTGTTCCGCTTTGAATGTCAATGCTGGAAACAGAACCCAGATCTGTCGCAACTACAATGAAATATAAAAAAGAAAACTAGATGTTCTCCTCTGATTTTCTGTTCCTGGAAACCATGTGTTTGGTGCATTTTTTCCAGGTTGTTCCCTTCCAAAGACATATGCCAACTTCCATGTCCTGGATATCGTTCCATATTTGTTTCCAAAATAGCAATGCAAAGGGGTTTAGAAAACGAATTCGGAGTTGTCACAGGGGGAAAGCATCTGTCAGAGTCTTGTGACAGGGCATGCTTTTATTCTCTGAATCAAAAACTTTGTCCACCTGTTGCATTTTTCATGTCCTTTGTGCCTTGCAAAGCATCTTCTGCCTCTGAAAAGATTGTAGGATGCACACCAGGAATAGGTTAAAAAATGATATACCTTGAATACTTAGTCTTTGTGCTCAGCAAATTTATAGTGTTATTTATTTGCGTTGTCTCTTATGTTTGGTTCACTGTTCACTGTACGTTTGTTTTCTTGTCAAATGCTGTGGTGACTAGGGGGATTGGATTTGAAAAGAAGAAGGTTGAAGGATACATAGCAGAATTGGTATGCAGTTCTGCACTTGTAGTTTTGTATTAGTATTTTTTTTGTTTTTTCTATGTTTGCATATAAACTAAATATAGCTAAGAAACATATTGAAAACCACAGTTTAAGAGATGAAACAAGTGATAGATGTTGAGTCCTATGAAATATATACATACTCCATTGTACATGACAACATCGACCAGGTATTGCATAGCAATGGGATTTTTAGATTGGATGCATTCTCGTATATGTAGGAGATTGTATTTTCGATGCATTTCAGGTTCTATTGCATTTCCGTTATTCCTCGACCAACCTGCGCAATGGATTGATAGATTATTTCTTGGGTTGTTTAAAAAATGGCGACATTGAGGCATTGGATTCATATGAATATGAATTGGCATCTGATTTTCTTTGGAAGTTGCATGGAATACATGATGTCACTATGTATTTTTCAAAGATGTGGTTGTCTGCATCTGCAATTCTGTCTGCACATTAGAGGGGAATTTGGGGAGATACATTTTATATATGGTTGTTGTCTAAGTGGCTCAATATATCAATTGGAATATGGTCATTGAAAAGAAAAACAATATATCTATTATTCAACAAAACTGCATCTAGCGATCCATATTGCATCTTGTTCCATGATGTCAATCTTGTTAGTGGTCATTATGAACCACTAATGTATAGAAACTTATCCATATGCAATATTGGAGGACCTCATATTTACTTGTACCTCATTTTCAAAGACCTTTAATCGCAATGGAAACAAATTATGCATCATATACACTGGCATGGCTTGCAGATAGCAACAAGTGTTGCATCTAGTTGTGGAGATAGTCTATTCAATGCAATTTGTTATTTGGTAGAAATAGAGTTCGATGTGCAGAAACTGTTGATTTACACTGTAAAATCCTTTTTCAATGCAATTATAGGGGGCATCCAACAAGATTTTAGTTGCTTGCATCAACACCTTTCGCCATATCTCCTAGAAAATATGTCGACAATTGGAAGTTGGCAAGAATACCTTGTAAACATGGCATTTCCATATGAAAAAGGAAATGTAGAGGGTGGAAGATTCTATTTGTAATGGCTATCTATCATATTTAGAGTAGATATCCAGGTCTGGTCGGCCCTGCCAGATGGCACTATCCATTCCTGGTGTATTGATTCAAACTACGATCGAACAATTGACATCATCTCATTGAAAATAGATATGACACATATCCATTATCAACCTTTGATGGGAAATACCATTGGTTTAGGGTCCACTGTCCATGCCACCCAAACTGCATCGAATCTGCATACACGTAGCATGCTATTTAATGAGAATAAAACTTGTCCCAGTTGTGATTAGGCCATACAAGGCTTAAACAAAAAACGTAGACTAACTTATCACAACTTGAAAAAGGTCATACATGAAACTCGTCCTAGTTGCGATGAGGCCATACAGGGCTTAAACAAAAAACATAGACTAACTTATCACAGCTTGAAAAAGGTCATACGTGAGAGAAAAAAATACATTGGTGGTATAGGAAATACTACCAATTCAGGGTCCAGTGTTAATGCCAGCCAAACCACATCGAATATTCATAAGAGTTTCATGCTATTTAATAAGAATGAAACTCATCCCAGTTTCCACGAGGTCATCTTGGCCTTGAATAAAAAACGTAGACTAAGTTATCACAACTTGAAAAAGGGCATATGTGAGAGAAAAAAATACATTACTATGCTTCCTTCTAGATAGAAATTGACATATCACAACCTAAAAAAAATTGTTCATGCACAAAAAAAGAGAAACAGGTACGGTCACATATCCCACAATGGTCATGGCACTGTCAGAGAGGAAAAAATCACATTTCATGGGCTAGAACCAACACCATGCACTGCTACCAATGAAAACCAGCAAACACTTTCTACACATACTTCCCTATGGAAGAAAGATGCAAAACAGACCTATATGAAAAAAATCAAAGACATTCCTTCCATTGCATGTGCAATTTTCGATCAATTGAATTTCACAAAAAACACCAAGTCTTTCATGCCTGATTTGGAAGCAGCATACCTCCGCTTGACACTAAATGATAAAACATTTTCCAGTGGAAAAAAAGTCTTCCATGCAAACAGTCGCTTGAAAATGGAAAATTGCCACAGTTTGCAATG
The DNA here is from genome assembly GCA_009831015.1 of Picea engelmannii. Classification (NCBI taxonomy): domain Eukaryota; kingdom Viridiplantae; phylum Streptophyta; class Pinopsida; order Pinales; family Pinaceae; genus Picea; species Picea engelmannii. Next base: position 986,724 of record ML783953.1, on the reverse strand, counting down.
CCTGACCAAATAAGATGTAATACACCACTACCATATGTAAGTGCACTTATAGAAATTGAAGAGAGACTTGTGTCTCTGCGAATTGAACTTGCACAAATCAGACCATGGGGCTATAAACGACCCCAAATAGGATTAACAGGATCAATTATTAATGTGCCTGTCCAACTAGATGTTGTGCAAAAATCCTTTCCAAAATTCATTAGTGATACAATGGCAATTGTTGTGAAAAGACGCTTGCAATACAAGAATTCATATCAGACAGGTAAAGTGTGTGTGCATGTTGTGATGAAAGCATTAAAAGAATTATGTTCCAGGGCCCTGTAAAAAGCATAGAACATTTGTATAAATGAGAACTGGAACAATGTTCTTGGAGAAGGGGATGACAACTCTGCACAGACTCTCGAAATTGCTAGTGAATTTGATACAAGCAATGAATCAGAGAATGAAACACTTGCTGAGACATTGGTACATGGATTCACTAATTCACAACACATTCGTGACTTGCAAGACAAGATTGTCGAAATTGCACCTGCTGAGGGTCAACGCCCACTTGGAATATTCAAGGACAAATTTGATGAGAAAATGAACTTCCCAACACTGTTCTATGGATATCCATGTCCCAGTTGTTATCATCATAACAATTTTCAAATCAGGATCCAAATTTCGGAAATTTAGCGAAATGCTATATCACTGTGGAAGTATGATAGTTTGGGGGACCGGGCTATATCTGGTGGCATATAGAAAAATATAGAGGAGGCGCAAAAGGTATAACTCGCTGGACTGTCGATCTTGAAGAAGCCCAGATCAACGACTAAGGCACATATCGGGGAATGAAGCAGCGCAGAAGATAATTATTCAAAGGCGGGCCAGGGAAACCATTATGGTTTCATTCATGGATGCGTGGTGCCCTTGGAAGCACATCGGGGAAAAAAGCGGCCTGCCTAAAACCATTTTTTCCAACCCCCAATATCGAAAGTTGATAAGACTCGGCAGATCGTAGATCACCTGCTAGTTTGCATTAATTTTTCCCAATGCATCTTATCCTTGTGTTATTTTTGCACTTAGATTTTCAAACTTTTTCGCCAACTCCGTCAAGTTCCCATCACCTAAATCCTTCACCCAATGGATAATCCAAAACAGTCATGTACTCCACTAGTCAAAAGTTGGCAAATATCCCAAGCCTATACCTAGCCTTAATTCTTATCTAAATCCCTTAGTTCCATCACTTCATTCATTTTTTCCCTTATTTTCGTATTCCCGTTGAAAATAAAAAATATTCCTTTTATTGAGCACCCTTATCCTATCCATAAAGTCATGTGTTAAGCCTCATATGCCCAAAGTCCTTCAAAAATAGAAAAAGGGTTTTTTATTATTAATATAAATATTTTTATATTTATATTAATATTTAATCCAATATTTAATTTATGGAATCACGTCAAATCATATCATGGGCACGAATCTCAATTTATAATGTGGAAAAGTCAAAGGTTGGATGGAGGGCGCATATACATATCGAGGATTAAAGTAACGAGGAGGTTAATTGTGAGAAGGCGAACTGGGGAAAACTACCGTGGTTTATTTGGTGGACACGTGTTTTTAAGTGGAGAACATCATAGGTAAAAGAAGCTTGGATTAAACCACTTTAGCCCAAGCCCGATATAATAAAAGAAAACATTTATCATATGTTTTATGTGCGACATTTTTCCAGGAGTGCATTTCAATAATGATTATGGAATTTCCAATAAAAGAAATTCTTCCTCACGGTGAAATTGTTTTACAGAGGTGAAATTCACATTTTACAAATCAAAGAGATTAATTTTTATTTCCATGAAAAATATTTAAATGGGAAGATGCATGTGAACGAAGACTTGGATAATTCTTTATCCAAAGGTTTTAAGAAGTAAAAGAAGAAGATAAAAGGTATTTTACCAAAGACGGTAAAATAAAAAAAATGCACAGTAAATGTTTTTTCCACCATGAAACGGTAAATTGGAAAAACATTAAATAGTAAATGTTTTTCATAGGAAATAGTAACAGTAAATGTTTTTTACAGTGAAATGGTGAATTGGGCAAACAAGACATGGTTTTAAAAGAACCACAGGCATGAATTAAATTATGGAAATTTAATTCTACAAGATAGAAAATATTTGGGAATTATTTTTATTTCAAATATATTATTCCCAAGTGTTTAATGAGAATATGGATAAATGAAATTATATTCGAAATATTATGAGTGGCATTTCAAAGAGAACGTGGTAGAGGAAGGAGCTGGAATGTCAGAGGAATCTGCAGGGGTTATGAAACGTTTTTCTAAAAAATGTCATTTGTAATCATTGTAGAAGCTGAAACGTTTTGTTTCAGTTATTGTAATCAATTACACACCAAAGGAACTTGAATTGTATAAGTGTTAGAGGTTCTGAGTGTATTAAGGGAGGGCAGAAGTGCAAGGGCACAATTCTGGTGGTTCTGGACTCTATTATAATTTTTCTGGGACTGAATTGAATACATATGCAGAAGCATTTTGAACTGTTTATGAAAAGATTCTAATTGGCAGTGATGCATTTTTATGCTGTTTAAATTGGAGATTTAAAGGCCCAGAATTCATCATTTGATGCTCTTGGCTTAAGCAATTTAAACTGTGTATGTTTCTTCTTAGCTAATTCAGAATTCATTCCTGGAATGCTCTGATGCATTTATATGTTTCTCTTTCCTCTTACCATTCTAATTAAATTCAATTTATAACTCAGATTCATTGCCTCATTTAGACTTTATCCTCTGGAGATTTCTATTCATTGATGCATTATCTTCTTTCACTTTCATAAATTTGACTCCATAGCCCTGAGTGTTCCTCCCCTTCTTTGCCAACAAATTTATTTAAAAATCCCAAAACAAACCAAATCTAGCCACCGATTTCCATAGATATACCCAGTGACATGAGAGATCCCTCTCTGAGTTGAGCATGCTAGTGCCTCAGCTCTAAAGCTAGTTGAAACAGTTACCTCTGTCATTTGTCTATTCATCCAGACAAAATTTAGAGAGTGCTAACATTTTGGCACCGTTGCCGGGGACGAAATTGAAATTTTTTCCCTAGGAAGAATGACATGGTTGAGTTCTAAGGTCTGAGAGCAACAGACACTTAGGCACATATTGGCTGTATTCCTACTCTGGCAATTCCACACACCAAAAAATCAGTTTGAAGGCGATTCCACTGGTAGAAGATTCCAGAAATTTGAATTTTCACTGGCAAATCCACTCTCAATGCAAAATCTATCTTCCAAAACATCATTGGTGACTCCAATGTTTGAAGATGAGTTCAATATCTGCAAGGTATGCTCCAATGAATCGATCTCATATTCCTGGCTTTCCAAATCATATTGCTCACATAAATTGGCAAAAATATTTGCCTAAATTCGAAGATGGGAAAGGAAATGATGTTGCCTTGCACTTGATTAGATTTCACATGCACATATGTAAGCTGGGGGTTGAATTTCATGAGGATTGTTTGATGAAAATGTTTATGGCTACTTTAGAGGGGAAAGCAAGATTATGGTATGAAGGTTTAAAACTAGGCATCTTATACTCTCTTAAAGATTTACATATAACATTCTTTAAGCATTATGGAGAGTCTAATCCTTCATCCTTGGTGTTTGAAGATTGTTGTGAATTTTGTGAATATTTCATTAAGTACCTTGAAAATGTTTTTGGTGATGAAGAGTGTATGAATGATGAAATCATAGAAGCCCTTTATGAATATTCATCCCTACAACAAATAGTATCCCCTCCTTTGGTTGAAGATGAAGCTGATCAAGAAATTGTTGCTGAAAGTCATTTTCCTTCCCTTGATGAAGATATTCAACAAGACAAAGTGTTTCAAGGTTGTTTTTCTCCCCTTATGAATGATATGGTTGTTCAAACTATAAGTGGCCTAGACATGGATGAGGATTTTGAAACTACATCTATGGAAACTTCTAGCAATGAACAAACAAATGACATAGAGCTTCAGGAAAGAAACAAAACAACATATGCCATTTTTCAACCAGAAATACAGAAAGATAATGAAGAGGCAGTGGTTTTATTTGATTCATTTGAAAATCATGGTTTTGAAAATGCATCCATGGGAACTCTAGATTGTGAAATAGTGCATGTTGTTAGCTTTTCACATTTGAAAGAATATTATGAGCATGAACTTATTTCTATTAATTCATTTGAAATTCAAAATGACAGTCCTCAAGCAAATTTCTAGAATTTTAATGAAACCAAATCAGAATTGTTTGACGAACAAGAGGATGCACATAATATGGATGTCGCATTTGAAGATGTTCAAGAATGTATGAATGTTTTTGTTGAGATGCATGGGAAAGTAGACAAACCTATTGTTGCCATTTCATTTGAAAATGTTCTCAAAACACAAAAAATAGAGCAAGAACAACAAACACTTATGAAAGAAGCTTGTCCTTCTGTTTTTGTTCATTAAGAAGAAATGTTTTTTCATGGTTTTCAAGATCCTGTGGCCATCCTATTATAGTCTTCAGTGAAGGAGGAGTTTATTTCATTCATAAGATCAAGTTTTGGATTCAACTTTTTTCTTCAGCTGCCATTGTTTACATTTGTCTACCTGCTTAAGAAATATGTGATTGGAGAAAAATTGGGAAGCCAATTGCTTGATTGGTTGCATTGGCACTTTAGCATCACTTGATTGAGTATTCATTTCAGCAGTCTTAGAGTAGATATGAGTATGTGAATAATCTTGTTGGTCAAGCATTTTTCAGTTTGGATTTCCAGTAGTATGTACAGTCATATTTTAGCAGTGTATTCAGTGATCAATATCCAATTGAGAGCAGTGTGCAGAGTTTGGTTTTCAGCAGACACCGGTGACAAGATGGAGCAGGGTACACACACATGTTTTGGGAGAAGCCCAATGGATCAGGCATCGGGTCTAGGAGTTCTTTTCTACCTCGCAGGGAGGATAGCATCCCAAGTTGGAGCCAATGTTGTCACCATAACAATTTTCAGATCAGGATCCAAATTTCAGAAATTTAGTGAAATGCTATATCACTGTGGAAGTATGATAGTTTGGGGGACCGGGCTATATCCGGCGGCATATAGAAAAATACAGAGGAGGCACAAAAGGTATAACTCAGTGGACCATCGATCTTGAAGAAGCCCAGATCAAAGGCTAAGGCACATATCGGGGAATGAAGCAGTGCGAAAGATAATTATTCAAAGGCAGGCCGGGGAAACCATTATGGTTTCATTCGTGGACGTGTGGCACCCTTGGAAGCACATCGGGGTGAAAATAGGTTTGCCTAAAACCATTTTTTCCAACCCCCGATTTCGAAAGTTGATAAGACTCGGCGAACCGTAGATCACTTGCTAGTTTGCATTAATTTTTCCCAATGCATCTTGTCCTTGTGTTATTTTTGCACTCAGATTTTCAAAATTTTTCACCAGCTCCGTCAAGCTCCCATCACCTAAATCCTTCACCCAATGGATCATCCAAAATAGCCATGTACTCCATGAGTCAAAAGTTGGCAAATATCCCAAGCCTATACCTAGCCTTAATTCTTATCTAAATTCCTTAGTTCCATCACTTCATTCATTTTTTCCCTTATTTTCGTATTCCCGTTGAAAATAAAAAAATATTCCTTTTATTGAGCACCCTTATCCTATCCACAAAGTCATGTGTTAAGCCTCATATGCCCAAAGTCCTTCAAAAATAGAAAAAGGGTTTTTTATTATTAATATAAATATTTGTATATTTATATTAATATTGAATCCAATATTTAATTTATGGAATCACGTCAAATCATATCATGGGCACGAATCTCAATTTATAATGTGGAAAAGTCAAAGGTTGGATGGAGGGCGCATATACATATCAGGGATTAAATTAACAAGGAGGTTAATTGTGAGAAGGCGGACTGGGGAAAACTACCGTGGTTTATTTGGTGGACACGTGGTTTTACGTGGAGAACATCAGAGGTAAGAGAATCTTGGATTAAACCAATTTAGCCCAAGCCCGATATAATAAATGAAAACATTTATCATATGTTTTATGTGCGACATTTTTCCAGGAGTGCATTTCAATAATGATTATGGAATTTCCAATAAAAGAAATTCTTCCTCATGGTGAAATTGTTTTACAGAGGTGAAATTCACATTTTGCAAATCAAAGAGATTAATTTTTATTTCCATGAAAAAGATTTAAATGGGAAGATGCACGTGAACGAAGACTTGGATAATTCTTTATCCAAAGGTTTTAAGAAGTAAAAGAAGAAGATAAAAGATATTTTACCAAAGACGGTAAAATTAAAAAAAAACGCACAGTAAATGTTTTTTCCATAGTGAAATGGTAAATTGGAAAAAACATTAAACAATAAATGCTTTTCACAGGAAATAGTAACCGTAAATGTTTTTTTACAGTGAAATGGTGAATTGGGCAAACAAGACATGGTTTTAAGAGAACCACGGGCATGAATTAAATTATAGAAATTTAATTCTACATGATAGAAAATATTTGGGAATTATTTTCATTTCGAATATATTATTCCCAAGTGTTTAATGAGAATATGGACAAATTCAATTACATTCGAAATATTATGAGTGACATTTCAAAGAGAACGTGGCAGAGGAAGGAGCTGGAGAATCAAATGAATCTGCAGGGGTTATGAAACGTTTTTCTGAAAACTGTCATTTGTAATCATTGTAGAAGCTGAAACGTTTTGTTTCAGTTATTGTAATCAGTTACACACCAAAGGAACTCGAATTGTATAAGTGTTAGAGGTTCTGAGTGTATTAAGGGAGGGAAGAAGTGCAAGGGCACAATTCTGGTGGTTTTGGACTCTATTGTAATTTTTCTGGGACTGAATTGAATACATATGCAGAAGCATTTTGAATTGTTTATGAAAAGATTCTAATTGGCAGTGATATGAGCTTTGTCTTCCCTCATTGTATGTGTTTCCTGTGATATTTTATGCCATATACATTTTTCTGTTGTTTAAATTGGATATTTAAAGGCCCATAATTCATCATTTGATGCTCTTGGCTTAAGCAATTTAAACTGTGTATGTTTCTTCTTAGCTAATTCAGAATTCATTCCTGTAATGCTCTGATGCAGTTATATGTTTCTCTTTCCTCTTACCATTCTAATTAAATTCAATTATAACTCAGATTCATTGCCTCATTTAGCCTTTATCCTCTAGAGAGTTCTATTCATTGATGCATTGCCTTCTTTCACTTTCAGAAATTTGACTCCATATCCCTAAGTGTTACTCCCCTTCTTTGCCAACAACTTTATTTAAAAACCCCAAAACAAACCAAATCTAGCCACCGATTTCCATAGATATACCCAGTGACACGAGGGACCCCTCTATGTGTTGAGTAGGCTAGTGCCTCATCTCTAAAGCGGGTTGAAATAGTTACCTCTGTCGTTTGTCTATTCAGCCAGACAAAATTTATAGAGTGCTAACACCAATGACATTACAGAATGATTCAGTTACCATAAATTAGTTCGATGGGAGCTGCTACATTCAAGCGGTGACTTCTCCTATCTCATAACAAATTTGTTTTTCAAAACAATTCACATAATATTAGAGAAAGTGATGTCTTGCAAGTGAGTGCGAATAAGAAAAGGCCAGCTACAAGGAATCAATTTGTTGGCCAAAGATGTCAAGTATAAAGTAAACCTAGAAAAAAATATGAAATCTGATATTGGATACATAGATTTCAAAAACATTCGCATCTCTCCTGACTATTTGCAACAAAACAAGAAAACTATTTTTGCAATGATCCGACAATTGGGACTGCCAACATTTTTCATTACATTTACAAGTGCATAGCATCGTTGGGATCCATTGGTGGCTGCGGTATCTGACTTGCATAGGAATAGCAAACGTAAAAAACAAATTGATACACTGGAAAATGATGGCATTGACTACCTCATAAAAAAAGACCCAGTGACATGTACTCGCTACTATAGACATAGAATAAGTGCTTTGAGACAATTGATATGCCATGATGAAACGTTTTTTGGAAAAATATCGGACTACTTTTTTGTGACTGAATTCCAGAATAGGGGGAGTGAGCATGACCACACATTGTTGTGGATAGAGGGTGCACTAGTATATGGAGCTGACAACAACTCACAGATCAAGTAGTTTGTGGAAAAATACATAACATGCAACACAGATCATTTGGATCCAGAACTTGCCAAAGTTCATAGACATTATCATACAAAAAGTTGTAAAAAACTAAAAAAACTCACATTGGGGATACAACTTCTTTGTGTCACCAATGAGAACAACAAGAATCATAGAGCCACTTAGTTTAGAGGACAACGTTGTCATTGAGAAATCTAAATCCTTGTTCGCATTTCTAGAACAACGAGACTTTGATGAGTTAATGAACTTCAATGACTTCTTGACAGAGCTAAATCTAACCGAAGATGAGTACATCCAAGCCATAAAATGTACGCTTACACAACCAACATTTTTCCTTAAACGAAAAATTTCCCATATCTAGAACAATAGTTTCTCCAAGGACATGCCAGTTATGTGGAATGCAAATACAGATGCGCAGTATGTCCTCAATGCATATGTTGTAGCATCGTATTGTACCTCATATATGACAAAGATTAACAAATCTATGACAAGTGCATTCAGAAGAATACGCAAAGAACATGAAAGAAGTCATATTGATGCTATGCAAATGGTACGTACGCTTGGTAATACATTACTTAATCTTCAAAAAATGTCTCCTAAAAAAGAAGTTCACATTGCACTTTCACTATCCCTCAATTGTAGTTCAAGAAAATGTGTCTTCATAAACACATCTCCACTTGACACTACTACATATTAAAAAAATTGTGACGACTACTTGTGACGAAAGTACTCTTTCGTCGCAAAATTCAAGAGAAAAAGTTCAATTTTTCAATTTTGATCTAAATCCATCCTGTATTCATCGCTCTATCAATGGAAACAAACTTCCATCTGTTTTGTGACGATCATCAATATGGTGGACTATTGTCTCTATTTCAACAAACTTGTGTTTTCGTCGCAAGAGCGATTCTCACTATTGACCGTTACACTTTTTGATACTATCCATATTGACCGTTATACACTTTGACAAAGTCTAAATTGATATAGTCAACGTTCATCGCAAGAGTGATGATATGACCGTTATAATTGTTCCAGTCTTTGACAAAGTGACCTAAATATAACAAATAAATAGGTAAAAAAAAAAGAAATATTTAGTTCACAGTGGTCGTAATTGCGACGACTGTGACCTAAATTGACCTATAAATATTTGACGATTTAAAGATGTTGCGACAATATTGCTATAACAATGACAGTTCCGAAAGGGTATTTTTGTGTGGAAGAATGTCACAGAATATAGTTAGAGGTGGGGAAAAAAGTAAAGCAGGTGAAAATGGTGATGGTAGATGTTATTGCCCTTGCAAAAAATGTTTCCTCATACGTCCCATAAGAATTTTAATAGCAACAACTACAAAAAATTGTAGGAAATATGGACACATTGATGGCGGATCGAATTAATATCGTCCCATGGTAATTAGCTATATATTCATTATTTGTTTTTATTTTGTCAATTTTATATAAAATTATATATATGTATATATATTGTTTGAATGTTTGTTATAGTATACACTAATTTTGCATGATTGTTTGTAATTATAAAGTTAGAGTTTCCCTCTAACTTTCCTCAGAATATTGCACCAAGTATTAGTAGAAATAATGGTGTACAAGCTAAGGAACATCATGACCAAGCAAATGAGGATCTCATGGAAGAAGATGATGGGACAAATCAAGTTAATGATCCCATGGAAGAAGATGATGGGACAAATCAAATGATCCAAGTGGAAAAGAATACCACTGGGTGAATTCCAAGATATTTGAGTCCATTATAGCACTCAAGAGCTATGACAACAATAAAGAGGGATGTTGAGTACATTCCAAAGGAACCAGTGCATCGCCAAAGTATGTCGGGTTGTCAATCCAAATGGATTCAAATATGAAGAAGTCAGGTCAAGAATGACTTAAGAGTAAAAAGTAATTTCTAATGACGAATCAGTAAGGAACCCTGAAGACGAAAATAGTTCTACACATGGATTGGAATGAAGAAGAGATGGTGCCTGACATGAATCCATCTTAAGGGGAATAGAGCCATGAGTGACATTTCCAGAGATTGGTAGCATCACTTGAAATTACAATGGTAAATTAAAAGTAGTAATGATTATTTCCAGTTAATTATATGCAGCTAGCGAAGGAGACATATGTGCATCCTTGCAATACGCTGGAGATTGACTATGCAAGTCTAGTTTGAGACGAGCGGGCAAAGAGAAGAGAAGGGTACAAGAAACCTCAAGTACTAAAGTACTCATTCAAGAAAGGGATGAAGAAGTTCAGTCCTGAAAGGTAGCATCAAATTCATGAAACATCAAATTCAGGTAGCATCAAATTCATTTAGTGGCAGTCATGCAGGTATGATATTTAATTACTGTTATTACATAATTGCTGAGGGGAATTTAGGTAAGAATTTCCTCAGCCAGAGTTATTTTATCAAAATCACAAGATTATATTATTTGAAGGCATACCATTGGATGTGGTAAAGGCTAGAGGCCTGTATTAATTCAAAGCTTCTTAGATTTTGGATGCACACACCGACATAGTAGCATGTCATGATAATTTGGTTATGAGGTAATAACCAAAGAATTAAAAGTTTAAAACTTTTTATAAGATTGGATGCTAGTAAAACTAGTCATGTATGAGACTATGACATGGTTGGATATGGAAAGGTATGGATATGGAAAGGTTCCTTACCACACAAATACCAATGAGCTTCCTACTTTAAATGAAACTTGGAATGCAACATTTTTGCTAACACTAATGAACACCACATAATTATATTCTTGGTGTAGTGTTCGGGTCGAAAAGGAAGGCATCCAAATAATCGAGAAGACAGTGGGAACTGTGTGAAGAATGTGTCAAGAAATTGGCCAGATTTCCAATTAATGGACGGTGAGATACATGACTTAGATATAGAGCATCCTGAAATTCAATGCAAAGGTGCATTGAATAGATATGCGTGGAGAGTGGCACTCATGCCTAGTAAGTGGCAGAGTTGCACTCATACATGATATAATTGTATACTTAAGTGCATTTTTCTGAATGTGTTTTGTGAGTGCATGCATATATATTATTGCATGAAAATAATTATATTGACGACTGAAATGTTGCTAACTCAAGAAGTTGAGAACATTTAAGGAGTTGTTAGGAATTACAATAGGAAAGTTGCAAGTCAAGTAGTCACATGAATATTGTCTACAAAATTTTTACTGTTCTGAAATTAAAGTAATGAACTTACTGATATATATTATGAATATGCTTATGCATATAATGATAATTCATTCTATATTTAATAAATTATTTGGTAGTTGTGATTGGATTGCTAGGTGTAGGAAAATTTGAAATCACTTCGCAAGTTTTGTACATATTGAAATGAAAGTATGATGCACATGAAATACTGACAATCTGTTGGCTGAAAGCTAGATGAAAGCATTACAGGAAAAGTGCTAATCAATATGGTGCTTGCTGAAAACTACAAGGAAGATTACCTTCCTATTTTTTCCACAACAATGGAAAATTATGAAATTGAATTTCATATTTTGAGATAAGTTGAGTTTTAAATGAATTCTTTTATGTTCTCTCATGAAAAATGTATGTGTGTGATACATATGAGAAACTATTGATTAAAGTTGGAATGCTGATTTCAAAGAGTATCTCTGGGGAAAGATGATTATTGGAGACCTATGAGGGAAACTGGAACTCCTGGAGCCACGGTGCTCTAAGAATTCCTCATATGACCTGTTGCTGAAGCCCTAGAAGGGAAGTGGAACAACCGATGGACTGTTGGACAGTGAAGGTGTATACTTCTTGGGGTGGGAAATGCATGTCAAGAGTGAAAGACCATTGGTTGGAGAGCTGCTGAGGTTGGTACCTTGGCCTAGACCATGTTGGTATAATTGTGGACATTGGTTATCTTGAGAAGCCATTTCCATAATGGAGACATAGCCCTACTCAGGGATGATACACTGCTGAGAATTTAACAACGATGATATCTAAAGCTGGGTGGAACATCAAGGATCTGCAACCAGTCGGTGCTTTCAATGAGGTTTAATTTAAGCATGTAATACAGAATAATGAGTTGATTTCTTTTACTAAAGCAACTCTATGGAATAAAACAATTGACTTCCAACTGCAGTATGACTACCATAATTGGTGCTTGAAAGCAGAGCACCAGATGGATAACAAGCTTCCAATATTTAAAGCTTGGAGCTTTATGAAGAATTTGAATTGTACATGTATAAATAAGTTGCACTGAGGACAGTGCAAAAATAAGGCGATGAGATTGTAATTGCTATCACTAAAAAATGTTCGTAGCATTGCACACAATGGTTAAAGAAAGACATCAATGCCAACAACAATTAGTACACCTACAACATCAAAATCCATAAAAAAGGAATAAATCTATACACTGGGTTCAAAAATTAAAGGGCGCAAATTCACCAAAGGAAGCGCGCACATTGTGCACAGGCTAATACATCCCTAAGCGCGCACTGTGTGCAGAATGCGCAAGATGCATGACTGTCTACGAGAAAATCCGCACACTTCTCATGAACGACGCATTTACGAATCTTTTCGACCTCTCAACCACTTCCAGTACGACCCCCAACATGATTTGATACTCATATATGAGCGAAATCTACCTTGGAGGCTGGTCAAGGGCTAGGAAGTGCCCTAAACGACCCCTTGTTCACACTATGAACTAGTTGTATCTTGCCATGAATGGACACTATAAATATGTGGCATGGGTGTGCTAGAAAAATAATAACTTCAAGGTATTGTTATGCTGCAAAAATTCTTCTTGGAGAATCCTCTTCTCTCTTTGAATCATTCAAGCACTATAGCAAGGGCCATTCCACTCACCTCTTGAGAGGATTGACATTGTACTTCTTCACCATTGTTGTTTTCCATTGCATGAAGAGAAGATATCTCTATTAGGGAACTCAAGATCCCTCCCAAGGAGGAAGAGGGGATTCATAAGTCCTCGCCTTTCTCTATAGTGCTAGCCTATCAATACATTGATCCATTGGTAGCTATATGATTGTCATTCTTTGTTTTTCATGGTTCTAGTTCTTCCAAGCTTCTTTAACATTTATTTCTCTTTGTTTTTAGTTTTTTTTCCTTGTTTCATGTGTATTTGGTTATCTAATAAACTAACAAACCTCTGTCTTGTTTAGATGACTTAACTAGGAAAGTAAGTGTTGTGTTTTTTCTCACCCATGTGACAAAACCAACACAACAGATTGATGACCATACTGGAGATTGTGAATCAAATTCCTCCCTATTTAAGTCTTGAGAGAAATTCTTTCTAATTGTTTGGATATGCAGGTACCAAAACCGGCCTAATCCAGTCTTCCAAAATTAGAATTCAGAGCTAAGGAAAGAGAATTTCATTTTGAATTTTATTTCTTGACACGTGACAGAAAGTGCACAGATTTCAAGGCAAATAGACGCACATTCTGCGAACTCTGCGTTGTGTGCATGTGAAAACCTTCAAAACTTCATTCATTGTGCACACTCTACGTGCTTAGTGTGACTGTCAGAACTACAACCCGCGTATAAGTTTAGTTTTTGCAAATTGTAATGTTTTTTATGAGTGGTTTGAGGGCCCCTTACCTTCAAATTTTAATTTCTTGCACTTTGTGAATCAATCAAACTTCACTTAGAGTCCTTTCTCATAAGTAAGGTTAGCTAAAATAAGCACATAGGGGTAAAAAGAATCACAATTCTTCTCTTTACTTTGTTTCCACATGGATGGCTCATTTGGCATTTAGAGCTTTGAGTTAAAGTTAGTGCTTTTGCAAATACAAATCAGCTAATTTGGGACTAGAAATCAATTTTAACTCTCAAGTATGCTCTTTCCCCACACCCAAGTGTGATCTCGGGAATCAGAAAAGGTGGTTGAAAGGAAATTTCATCTCCCTTAAAAAATCATCAGGAGAGGACAAAACCCCCCTAGGGTACCTCTTAGTTTTGGGAAATCATATTAAATCTTTGTAAGGGCCCATAGGGCCCATACATGCCCACATGTTTGCAATCTTAGGATAGTTTCAAAAATCTTTCTTAGTCTAGACAAGACTCTAGGAAAGTTTAAAAGATCAAGTAACGGGCCCATACATGACCACATGTCTACAATCCCAGGATAGTTTCAAAAGATTTCTTAGTATAGACAACATTCTAGGGAGTTTAAAGGATCAAGTAAGGACCCATATGTCCACATTGCTATTTCTCTAGGGCTTTAAATATTCCACAAGGTTGTAACAAAGAAACATAGTAAGCTAGGTAAGAATATTTGTAAGGACCACATGAAGTCCACATGCTACAATCTTACATTTAACTTATTAAAAATATTTTGCACACTTTTCACTTTCTTGCACACAAATCCACTCATCACACAAATAATTTATATTATAATAGTGGAGGTTGAAATAGGCTTTCTTTTTTGTACTCACAAAGTACTTCAAAGAAACCTCAAAAGATCCAACTACTTCTTTAGAAATTATCCACACCAATTCAATTCAAACGAAGTTGGTCCATGACCCCAACCTCTCAACCCACTCCATCTAAATTTTTTCTAAAAACACACTAAATTTTCCTCCACAAGAGGTGCATAAATATTTTTTTTAGTCTAGGTAGGATCTTGGGGGTAGACATCCAAATAACCCCCCGTTATCAGGTTCTCACATTTTGAAACAATAGAAGTTGAGAATAGGGATCCTTAAAAACCTCCAAGTCAAGTGTTCCTATACCATAAGACATGGAGATACCCGTGAAGGGTCGAAGGTCAAGGTCTGGTTGTTCTGCGCATCCCTCCTTGAGTCACCCAAATCTTGTGAGGGTATCCATTTCGTGACCCATGTTTTAGGCCGAAAATCTAAATGTCGCACTTTGACCGAGGTACTTAGTGGCCAAACATAAGATATCTACCTAGGTGGCAGTTTTGGGATGCAATCAAACCTTGATCAGATTTTGTGTGGCTATTGGGAAATATCGCCAAATATTTCGAGATATGCACCCTCTACCCCTCATTATAACTGATTACTTCAACCTTCACTAGTTCCTCTTTCGGTGGCTTCAAACCCCACTATCGAGTGCTATTGAAAGGCTCAATACTAAATTTAGAGGAAGGATGATAGGTCTTTTAGGACACGAGCATATATTTTTGTTTCCCCCCCACGCAGGAAAAATCCACCTATCCACATGCTTGTTTATTTCACAGTTGATTTATGTATGATGTTCATTTGATTACATGCAATTGTGAGTTATACTATTTTGTGAAGGTCAAAAATATAAAAGTCCCTTGTCCATTTATTTCTCTCTTTCCACCATTTGCACACATTCACTTTGCTAGTCGAAACCATAGGGGAACCACATAATCCCCGTCGTTATAGATGCTTGCATAATCACCCTCCTATTCTAGGAGGAGGCCCTTGTCTGGCCAACTCACCAACTCAACCATCTCACACCCCAATGAGTGATACTATTCTATAATTCACTTTACTTGGTTCCACTTTTCTTGGGTCAAATACCCAAGGAAATACATCTCTTGGTTCTCCTTCAGAAGGAGGTGGGGGTCAAACGTCTTCTCAAGGAATAAGTACAAACCCACCAAATCCCTCTCAAGGGACAGGTCCATTACCTACACACACAATGGCTGGAACTAATCCTCCACCAAATCCCCCTTTTCCATACTTGGCATCCCTCAACATTCCTGATTTAACCAAACTCACGAATGACCCCATTTTACAAGATGCCACTTGGCCCAATATGCCTACCAAGTTACCTTCAAACATTCCAAAGTTTGAAGGAAAACTAGGGGAAGACCCCGCCAACCATGTTATGACCTTCCACTTATGGTTCTCTTCAAACAACATCATGGGTGATTCCATCCACTTGAGGTTATTTCAAAGAACTCTCATTGGTTCATCATCTAAATGGTATGTGGATGAAAAATTAGGGTCCCATGTGACCTTTGAATCATTGGCCAAGGCCTTTTTGTCCTTTTTTAAATAACTAGTTCGTCATGACACTATTTTATAACTTCTCTCCGAGTTCAAACAAACCACTGCTATCCATATATCCAACCACATCCATGAATGGCATCTGTGACATAGTTTGTGTAAAGCAGAAACCACCAAAGAACAACATCTTGATTGGTTTCTTAAGTCGCTCGTCCCTGTGATTGCAAAGGATGTAGCATCCAATTTTCCTCAATCAGAAGAGGAATCCATCAACAAGGACCAACAATTTGACCTCATATATGCTCAATCAGGTTACTTGTACACAATATTTCCTAATGCACCCAGTCCCATACCATTTGTGCAAGACAAGCCTGGGATGTCCCATGCTACGGATGGGTTGACTGGTTCTATGACACATCTCAATCCTTAAGGCCACCCGTCACCTACTTATGGTGCAAAACAATATCCTCAACCATATGGAGGGATGTCTTATTTCCCTCCTCCCACTCACCAACATTCATATCCCACTCACCAACATTCATATCCCGTTGTTCCCCCTCAGCCATTGGGGGGACCCCCACCATTACCCTATATGCATCCGGTCTCTCAATCCAGTACTGGTCCACCCCCAACCCTCGTATATAACCCCAAAAGTAGTGGAAGTACTTCAACTTCCTATACACCATATGGATCATCTCCACAAAACAACCCATATTTTCCATTCCCTGGTCCTCCCCAGCCGATTTATCCTCCACCAAGACAACCACATGTCGATATTAAATTTGTTCAACCCTCTCCCATTTAACAGGTTCATTCTTTTGAATAGTTGAATACGAAAAATATGGATCATGAGTCGAATAATGCGAAGAAGAAAGGAAAAAATCGAAACAATAAAAACCGGGGACCAGGAGGAAATAACCCCCAGCAAAACCATCTCGCTAGAGGAAACCGGATTTAAGGAAACCAAAACCCCCAAGGGGGAAATAATAACAATCAATCATGCCAAGGGAAGAACAACAATATCATAACTAACTTCCCTTGCGCTCTATGTCGTGAGTATGGAAATTATACTCACCACTACCCCCAAATTGCCGATTACAAATGGATGAAAGAATCCATGAACACACAACGTCCTCTGGCACCGCCTACCCCTCATCTAGCCCCACAAAATTATTTGCAACCACCACCTCCGACCATTTTGAAAACCCTATTCCACACCAAGGTGTGATGAATACCCAACAAGATATCAACTCTACGCCACCACCAATGGGACAATATCAAAACCCAGGTCCCAATCAACCCAGAAATCTAAACGATCACAATATCCTCGATACTAGTGAGGAAGATATTCTTATGCAAAAACGTAACTGTCCATATGGTATGCCTCCTGACTCTAGCCCAACCACCTCAGAAGTAGATCCCACTACAACCAAACAACCATTGATGATTCCTCGCCCTAACACTGAACCAAACCCCTGTATACCCTGCATGCCTTTACGAAAAAATATACATAACCTCTTTTGCTAGGGAAACCTATAACTACAGCCTGGTCGATGAATTAGCATAGTCTCCTGTAACCATGTCTGTGTTGGAGGTCCTCCAAACCTATCCATCATAGAGACAATCCTTTCTTTCCTCCTTGGGGGTAGATGACCTAGCAGATACTCGCCTAATCACCTTTGATTTAGATAAGGGAGAACCACACCTTCCCGATCTAGTATATCTTTAGATACCAGTTAAAATCTATAACATCATAGTTCATCAGTGCATCATAGATGAAGGTGCATCCACATGCATCATGTCCAAAGTAGTATGGCAGAAACTCGGCTCCCCTGAGCTAGTACCATCTGCCATCACCTTGAGAGCTTATAACGGTCGACCATCATCCCCTGAAGGGATCTTCCAAAATTTCCCTGTAGAACTTGGGGGAAAAACCATCCTCATTGACATTGAAGTTATCAACACCCCACTTGATTACAATATCTTTTTTGGATGTAGCTACATGTATTCTATGAGGGATATAGCCTCTTCTGTGTTTCATATGATGATGTTCCCCCATAACTGAAAAATTGTCACCATCGACCAACTTACACATTACGATCCTAATCATTCCACCAACATTGATAAAATCCTCCCCCTTGTCCACACTAGCTTGGATTATTTTTTAGTCATCGACATTGGTCCTGGAATATTCAAGGACCCATCCTTGTTAGGGACTTATCATGGAGCACCACCTCTCCTAAACCTTTTTATTTCAGCACAAGTGTGTGTAGTTTCCTCTAAAGGAACATATATCAAAGACATTAATCCTCTCATTGAGTCCCCTCCCCACATCGGAGTTCCACCAATAAGAGAATCAATACCTTAGGAATTCCCTGAAAACACCACTGCACCACTTGCCCCAAATTTCCCTCCCCTCCAAGGGAAAATCTCGGTTTGTCCCCGATGCCATTACCCAAATCCCCTTTTTCTATCCCCCACCTGGAGTCCAAGCATTCCAGGTAGCTACTACCGTCACCCTTCCCAACATGGTTCTTGCCATCCTTGTATGGCATCTCCATCCACCCTCCATGGTTCATACACCATCTCTCCCTTATTAGACAAAGGGATTACCTATGACAATCCCAGTATAGGCTCCTACCACACCATGCCCACCTCCAACTAGCGGTAACACCACCACCACCAGGAGAAGATGAAGGAAGAACGAACTCATAGCTCCACTCCCTCCCCAAGCCCAACCTCCTTACACACTATGCGAAAGAGAAGGAAACCCCACTAACATATGTCCCACTCTTCCTGAGTTACACAATCTTATCCAGCTTCCTAAAGCAACCCCATTGCTTGCCACTCCATCAAGTACATCCACCGCTACTATAGATTCCTAAACCACATGCAAGAAAGGGTTACAAACCAATTTTGCGTGTGCCATATGCTCATAATATGGCCATTACACTCGTCATTTCCCAGCTCTACCTCTATTCCACCAAACATTAGCCACAATACACCACACATCTCGGTCTAAGCCCTCTCAGTCACTCCCTACTGATTCTCACATTATTGACATTCATTATATTTCATCATCAGTCCCCGAGAAAACGAGATATCATCCACAATGTCTTGAAATTTGGTTTCTATCCAGCAAGCCATCGCACCCTATACACGATATCCCTTCTACATCCTCACCCCTTGAGGACAATAACACTTACCCATTGATAGTTCCCCTTGCCATATCCCCGGATCCCCTGTATTCTCGCATTTTCTACTGTGAAGAAGATATCTTGGAGGAACTGACTACCACTGATTTCCCTTGGAATGCGCTCCATCATCGATCACTTTTCCTCTCACAAGAGGTCTTTCACCCTCCTGATCAAGCCTCCCTACGCACGATCAAAACCAAGGATTTTGTTCCTCCGGGGCATGTTGACTGGTTCAAAAACCCTATTCCTTCCCCCGATGCTTTTGAAGAAGGAAACATGTCCAACATCTCCCCCACAGTCAAAATTGACATTTCCATTAAACCAGGCATCACAGAAGAGATAACCATTGGTGCTGCATGCTCCCCTAAAGAAATCATTTCTTACAAAGATATCTTTCAGGAATACTGAGATATTGTTTCCTGGTCATATACGAATATTCTTGGCCTCGATCCTTCTATAGTCGAACATCGAATCGACACATGGTCGGATATCGTCCCTTTTTGTCAAAAGAAACTCCCCCTACACCCATCCAAATCTATGGCTACTAAAGTAAAAATTGAAAAATTACGCACTGTTGGGTTCATTTACCCCATTATGTACACTTCTTGGGTCTCCAACCCCGTCCCCATTAACAAAAAATAGAGAACTATTCACGTCTGCACAAACTTTCGCGACCTCAACCATGCTTGTCCCAAAGAAAACTTCCCAATCCCTTTCATTGACCAAATAATTGATGATTGTGCCGGCCACGAGGCACTTTCATTTATAGATGGCTTCTTTGACTACAATCAAATTCAAATCACCCAAAAGATCAGTACAAAAATCACTTTTACAACCCCTTGGGGCACCTTTTCTTATCACTTCATGCCCTTTGGACTCAAAAACACTGGTGCTACATTCCAATGGGCCATGACATACTTTTTCATGATCTTTCTTGCATCATCCTTTCTTATTTGGAATACCTCATTGCTCGATCCAAAAAGTGAACCCAACATTTAGACGACTTACGCAACGTTTTCCAACGATGTCACCAATATAATATCTGCTTGAACCCGCTCAAGTGTGTCTTCTGTGTTACTGCCAGGCGCCTCCTTGGGTTCATTTTCTCCCATCACGACATTACTGTGGACCCCCTCAAGGTCCAAGCTATCAAAAAACTTCCACCACCTAGGAATTTACACCAACTACAGAGCCAACAAGGCAAAGCCAACTTTTTACATCGCTTTGTCCCAGATTATGCCACTCGCGCACATGTTTTTCTCCGCTTACTGTGCCATGATATCCAAATTCGATGGGACGAACTTGCTCAAACAAATTTTGATGAATTAAAATACGCCCTATCTAATGCCCCTTTGATTAGTTCCCCAGACTATGATGATGATTACATCCTCTACTTATCATCCTCTGTTGTTTCAGTCACAAGAGTCCTCATCCAATTAGGGGATGATGAGCATGATGATTTACTAAATTAGTAAAAACCTTTCAGGGCCAACCTTAAAGTATAATCATGATGAAAAAATCTCATTAGTAGTTTTCCTCGTAGTCTAAAAAATGAGACATTACATTCTGCTTCGAACTACCAAGGTCGTAGCAGATTCCAACCCCATGCAGTTTTTGCTTAGTTGACAACAGATCAACGAAATTTTTTCCCAAAGGATCGTTATCCTCCAGGAATACGATCTAGAGTTATCTACTCCCAAAAGAAATAAATCTCTTGTCCTAGCCGAACTCATTACAGATTTTCCCTCAGATGCCAAATCTCCCCCCATCAATGAGGATTTACCTGATGAACACCTCTTCTTCATCCCCTTAGAAAATACCTGGTACGATGACCTCCTCATCTACCTTCGTACAATTTTTTTTGGGTCTCACCTCTCTCTAGATGACCGTCGATGCATTCACCATTAGGCTCCCCGATACCTTCTCATCGGAGACATTCTTTACTGACACAAGGTCGATACAATCCTTCGACGATGACTTACCATCGATGAAGATGACAGAGTATTGAATGATTGCCACAATGACGCTTGAGGTGGTCACCTCTCGGGTATGTCTACCGCCCACAAAATCATCCGAGCATGATACTTCTAGCCCACTTTGTTTCATGAATGCATCCATGCTGTCAAGTGATGCAATAAATGCCAGCTTTATGCAAACAGAGCACAAGCTCCCCCATCTCTTCTACACCCGGTCATCACAACCGACCCCTTTTGTAAATGGGGTATATATTTCACGACTTTCCATCCTCCATCCTGTAATGGACACAAGTACATTGATGTGGCAGTGGATTACTTTACCAAATGGGTCGAAGCCATGCCCACATTTAACAACATTCCTGACACAACAACACGTTTTTCTTCAACCATGTCATTACCCGGTTTAGAATCCCCCAACAATTATTTTCCTATCATGGTAAACATTTTGAGAAAGAGATCTTTGTCGAACTCTCCTCAAAACTAGGCTTCACCCATGAGTTTTCCTCCCCATACTACCCTCAGTCCAACGAATAGTTTGAGGCTGTCAATAAAGTCCTCAAAACCATGCTACAACACATCATCAACAAACATAAGACCAACTGGCATCATATGCTGGTTTTTTCTTTATGGGATTATCCCACGACAACCAAAACTGCCACCGGTTTTACATCGTTCCACCTGGTCCATGGGATAGAATCCACCCTCCCTATCGAGTGTGAAATCCCCACATTACGCACTTCCATAGAGATCTTACCTGACACTGCTCCAATGGAGAAATGCCTGCTGACCTTAGAATCACTTGATGAAGATCGTTGATCTTCATTACAACACAATGAAGCATCTAAAAAATGGTCCAAATCCACCTTCGACCGCCATGTCAACCTTCTCTTATTCAACAAAGGTGATCTCGTGTTAGCCTATGATATCTCCCATGACACTCTTGACCATGGGAAATTTGAGTCATTATGGCCCGACCCCTTCATCATCCAACATTGTCTCACTTAAGGCACCTACATCTTGTCCTCTTCAGAAGGCTTCCCTCTCAAGGAACCAGTCAACGGGTTGTACTTGAAGAAGTTTTATGCATAATCATAGCCCCCTACCTTAGGTTTCTCATTGTACACATTTGCAGTGTTTTTAGTCTTCATTACTGCCACCACTCCTCATGTATGATCTATCACCCGTGTTATTGACAGATGCATCATCCATCAACCTACCACATCGATTACGCTGACAGTGCCAGTCGCTGGACCCAAAATATCGCTTCGGCCGCTTGGGACCTCTATACCCCCTCACATATACTACTCCATTCCAGTGGAATATGATTAGGTCCGACCACCAACAACCAAGACGAATATGATGCCTTCGTTGGTCTCCTCGCTGAGGCCAGTCACCGCCACATTCATCACCTTAGAATTCTATTAGATTCCCAGCTTGTCGTATTGCAACTCAACAATGTGTACCATGTTCATGATCCTTGCCTATTCCAAAAATACCTACAAGTTAGACTCCTATCTCTAAAATTTGATTCCATCACATTTACACATATTCCAAGAAACCTCAATCAAGTAGCAGATCACATGGCTAACCTAGTATTAGATTGGCATTTATCACATTAAAAACATCATATACATAGCATGATAATTTTGTCAAAAGATAGCAATAGACATCATACATCATAAAAAAAAAGCACAAAGACACACATGATCACCAATATATCCACCATATATATCATAAAGGTCATAAATGTTTTACAAAATATATATATACAATTGCCTGTAGGCTCATGAGTCCCATCATCCCTATGAGTACAAAACTAGGTATCAAATACCCTATACAAAATCGAGCCCCAAAACCCATACATCTCAGCTCGACACTCATGTTTCCCTTAGAGATCCCCCCCAGGTCCCCTATCATTTGAAGGTGCCCCACCAGTTGGGGGCCCTTCAACTCCTGGAGGAAATTGTCCAGTCATAGATGCCCCTGCCACCGCTGCTCTGCGGATCAATGTCTGCCACTCTGCCGGTACTCCCACACATTGGTTCAGGACCTATTCATCCTAGATGTGGGCCCATATTCCCTCAGGAACACCCTGAAGGAACCTCTTGAACCATCGACACATATCCTCTAATACGGACACAACATTTCCCAAGGGCTTTCTGGATGGCCCGACACCGACATAATCCCGTCAGCGCCTCTGCCCAACCCTTGCCTTTGCAGGCTCTTGTCGATCTGAATCCCATCAAGCCAACTCTTGGATGACCTCTGCCTCTCTCCCCCAGGGTCTAACATCTAAAAAAGAACATAGATATAGTGTCAACATCCATATACATGTCTGATCAACGTTATCTACCAAAATCACAAAGACAGATAACACACATACCTCTATGGTCCCAGTCCTCCCCAGGATGTAGTACCATTTCGAGGTCCTGTCTGTAGTTCATACTAGCGTATGGATACCGTAGAATCACCTGTGGCATATACCACCACAATCAAGCAACTGTGGCCGTAAAATAATGGTGACCCTCCCGTCCCCCATGTCAAGCCAATACATGTGCCCACTGCATCAATGACGACTCTCACTGTGACGTTGGCGCCAATAAAATCCAAAGGCACAATTAAAGGAACTCTCTCCAAAATCCAAGCCACCAAAATTGACCCAAGAACAAAATCATCAGAATCGACACACCGACACTGGTTCAGCTAGGACACCATCCGGGTGTGCATCAACACACCCCATGTAAACAGGTCTCCATCTAAGACCTCCTCCACCACTCTCAGCTAGCCACCAGTAATACGATGAGTGCCCAAGGATCCATAGGTCCTCACCACCATGGAAACAATGCACTCGGTCAACAATTCTTCCAAAGCCTCAATCCGCACGACCAAACCCGACATAGGGTTCGACCCAGAGTAATGCCATGTCGCGATGGTCTCTACCCTGTCCTCCCTTGGTATATGGGGATCCACGACCAAAACCCTCCTCAGAATGGGAGTCCTGTCAAAACATATATGTCCTCTACCACATAGAATGTTAGCTTCTCCCCCCGCACCACGAAGCACTACAGGTCAATACTCCACATCTGAATAAAAAATTGGAGTAAAAACTCCCGCGACTGTATCAAAGGACAATAATTTTTTTTTAGCAACCCATAGGCTGCCAAGTGTCTATGTACTCCAGGCTGCTCCCTCATAGCCTTTCTCAATCGGTCCTAGTCCCACTCTCTCCAGTGGACCAACATCTTACTTAAGACTCTATTGATCACCTACATTCACCCATAAACACCTAATCAGCCACATCATCCATCAAAAATTAAAAAAATCAAAAAAATCATAAACCCTTGAGCCTGCCCATAGTGCGTGACTTTCCCCCATACAATTGTGCATCTGTGCACAAATTTTATTCATACAACTAGGAACTAATGCACAACTGTCACACCCACATCCGTACATGAGAGCACAAATTTCATTCATGCAGGCGCACATTCAATGCGCTCCTGTCTTCTCCACCCACATTCCCATATGTGCGATTGTTAGCTACACAACCGCACATTATGTGTGAGGTTTCTCAACATAGCCACGCATTCCGACATGCACGCCTATTTGGGAAAAACCTGGACATAATGTGAGGGAAACCGAGTAGTACCCGCACACACATGCGTGGTTATTCCCCCTTTTCCTGCGCGCTAGTGGTCTCCTACCCTTAAAAACCCCTGTATGACTCTCCGTACAACCCCTATCTAACATCCATCCATTTCAAAAAAATGCAGGACGATACAATCACTAACCTGTCTCTTGGAAATCCTGGATCGACAACCTCACTCTCCCGTAATCTCCAAATCACCTCATCTATCTCGCCAGATCAACAATAGTGTCAGGTACAAATGAGGG
The DNA here is from genome assembly GCA_009831015.1 of Picea engelmannii. NCBI lineage: Eukaryota > Viridiplantae > Streptophyta > Pinopsida > Pinales > Pinaceae > Picea > Picea engelmannii. The sequence goes on along the minus strand of ML783953.1, from coordinate 961,561 downwards.
GGCATTGTGGGCCCACCATCCATATATAGGCCCTTTTTCCCAACTTCCACATTATGTTACAAGAGCCCAGAGCCTTCATTTTCCGATCCATTCTCATCCATGGGATCCATATCCAACTATCTACACATTCACATTCCCTGGTTTATCATTTGTAGTTTTCCTCAGAGGAGCATTTTTCTAACACCATGTTTAGGTATGCATGCTCACTTTCAGTTTTATCAAATAGCTTTTATATGTTCTTTATCATCATATATTGTTCATGTCAGGTATTTGGTTTTTTATGTGTGCAGGCACTTGTTCAATAAGCTTATAGCCCCTTCAGGTATATGTATGACATTGGCATGTAGTTAATCCCTCTGTAAACAATTGCATATCCCAATTCACACCCTCTGACATTTACCTTTAGGGTCCCCACATTCGGCTCTGCAGTATTTTTACCTCTTCCACATCTTGGTACTGTCAATCGATAGAACTCTCCCCCACATGAGTTGTCCCATTCATAGTTCCCCTTGGCAACTTGACACTCATGTTGATTTCAACCCCTAGGATTGGGAGTCACGATAGTATTTTTCACTTCCTAGAATGAACCCCATACTTCTTCTTATCATATTTCTAACCTTCCCAATGGATTCCTCGGGTCATATCATCTTACACTTGGTTCTATTGACTGCACTCTTGCAGTTTCATTATCCCTCCATGTCATCCACCATCAATTTTCCCATCTGCATATTTTCCTCCATCCACTTACCTAATACAGAGACCCACCCATGCCCCCCCCACCCTCCACTAGTTCTCTTTCACAAACTTGTGCTCTAAACAAGCCAAACCATATTTCACTGGGGCACCTGTTTCTGTATCTATATACTCAACCCAAATTATTCTTTATGTCTTTGGTAATTATATAAATCCCTTATTTCCATCATATACATAGATTTTTTTAGTCGTCATCCCCGATGACCTTCTTTTACCTGGAAAATAAACCCATGTCACCCTTGGTTGGGGAATCCACCCTTTTTTCATATCGACATTGTTAACAAACCATGAGTATCCCAAATCCATGCACCTACGATCTCTGATTTTTCCCACTTTGTTAGTCTTCGACATAGTTTAACCCCATATCTAGTCTTCCTAGATAAAGGTTTGGTTCCCACAATTTTCCCTCTCCCTTCGACAGATCGCTCTTGCAGTTCCTCTCTTCACTCTTCCTTACAATGTAACTGTCAGCAAAAGAAACATTGATTTATTTCAGCTATATGTGTGCTCCTAACCTCACACATCAGGGGGCATATGTTATCACTGAAAAATTGTCTGCAACATTGCACACAATGGTTGAATAAAGACATCAATTCCAACAACAATTAGTACACCTACAACATCCAAATCCATCAAAAGGCATAAAACTATACAATGGGTTCAAAAATCAAAGTGCACAAATTCACCAAAGAAAGCACGCACACTGTGCGCAAATTCACCAAAGAAAGCACGCGCACTGTGCCCAGGCTAACACAACCCTATGCATGCATTGTGCATAGAATGATCAATATGCATGACAGTCTACGAGAAAATCCACACACTTCTCATGAACGATGAATTTATGAATCTTTTCGGCCTCTCAACCACTTCGAGTCCGACCCCCAACACAATTTGACACTTAGATCTGAGCGAAATCTAGCTTGGAGGCTGGTCAATGGATAGGAAGTGCCCTAAAAGGCCCCTTGTTCACACTATGAACCAGTTGTATCTTTCCATGATTGGACACTATAAATATGTTCCATGGGTGTTCTAGAAAAATAATAACTTCAAGGTATTGTTATGATGCAAGAATTCTTCTTAGAGAATCCTCTTTTCTCTTTAAATCATTCAAGCACTATAGCAAGGGCCATTCCACTCACCTCTTAAGAGGATTGGCATTGTATTTCTTCACTATTTTTATTTTCCATTATATGAAGAGAATATCTCTCTATTAGGGAAGTCAAGAGCCCTCCCAAGGAGGAAGAGGGGATTCATAATTCCCCACCTTTCTCTACGGTGCTAGCCTATCAATACATTGATACATTGGTAGCTATATGATTGCCATTCTTTGTTTTTCATGGTTCTAGTTCTTGCAAGATTCTCTAACATTTATTTCTCTTTGTTTTTAGTTTTATTTCCTTGTTTTATTTGGTTATATAATCAACTCACAAACCTCTGTCTTGTTTAGTTGACTTAACTAGGCAAGTAAGTGTTGTGTTTTTTCTCACCCATGTAACAAAACCAACACAAAAGTAATATCCCAAGATCGAGCCCCAATTGTAATCATGAATGTAACATGCTTGATAGGCTGGTGAGCCAAGTTATTATAAGCTATGAGGATTATGAGATGATAGGCCAATGAGATTATTCTTTTTTTGTATATGTAAATACTCACATCATTAATATAAAACATCGCTACGTGTAGATCGACCACAATAAACGAGGATGGGGGACTAAGCTCCACTAGGAAGGGAAAGGGAAGGGATTGAGAGGTTAGGAAAGAGGGGATAAGCTTGAGGGCTTAACATAAGGGAATATTATAATGTATTTCCTAAAAATAATAAAGTTGGGAAATAAACCTAGTTATCCTAAGTTCCTTTGGTGGAGAGGAACAATCTCCAAGTGGAGAAGAATGAGCTCTTGGGAAGCAAAGTTTCACCTAGGACACATGCATATTTATGTTGGAATTTCCATTGTTGTGGGGGGTTCTTTATCACCATTCTGTCTCTCACAATTCAAGAGTATGAGCATTCTCACCATGCTCATTCTGATCTTTCTGAGCATTTGAAAATTGCTCGACATTTTTCCTCACCAGTTCACTCATGATCCATGCATCCCTTATCCATTAATTCACGCACTAAGAATGCATGTAGCTAGATCCATTCCACCATTGTTGAACCCTCTTCCATGGAAAACCTTTGTAAATTGTTGAGCTTGTACCCTATCTTATGCGAGTTCAACTGCTACCTTCACCTATGTCCATAACTAAGTTGTTGTTGTTGTTGACACCTTACTGGATTGGCTTAGGATATGGATTGAAGAGGCGGGTTCTTAGGCCTGTGGCTTGAAGAAGCAGGTTTCCATGCCTGTGAGCTACTCTCTCTAGGTGAGAGATTTTGTTGTGATTGAATAAGTAGGTTGTCAGGTTGTGAGCTACTCTCTCCAGGTGAGAGAGTTTGTTGTGATTGAAGAAGCAGGTTGTCAGGCCTATGAGAAACTCTCTCCAGGTGAGAGAGGTTTTTGAGGAAGTTATTTCTACTGGAGGGATCCCAACAACAACTATAATGCTCTGAAAATTTCTAATCTGGCCTATTGCTGAATCCCTGGAAGGGAAGTGAAGTAGTCGATGAAATTTTGGAAAGTGAAGGTGTATACTTCCTTGGGTGGGATAGGCACGTGGGGAATGAGAGGTTGTGGGCTGTGTGTATAAGTTGGATCCTTGGATGAAGTCCTTCCTGTTGACTATGCAGTTTCCTGTAGTCCCTGCCTAGCCTAGGTATCCCTTTCCCCGGGTGGAATTTAGTCCCATATCGGGGGTGACCATTGCTGAGAGTGATGAGCAATGTGGTCTATGGATGGGAGATAGTTTTTGGAAGGTATGCACATAGTCTTTGTACTTCAAATAAAATATAGGTACCCTTTCCATGTTTGGTTACATGTTGTGTATTTATATGCATTGTTATGTTTATGGGTTTTTCCTTTGAATACTACATGTATTTTTTTACTATTATTTCTGCATTATTTTGTGTGATAACAACATGTAAATCATTTGTTATATTTATATGTATTATTTCTTCCTCAAAGTTTAATTGGGGCATAGTCCAACAAGCCTCTAAGGCTGGAATTACATTCTGGTTTCAAACTGGTTTGGTTTTGACGTAGTGGTGTCTCTTCTTACCTAGCCTGGTATTGGGTTGGGGGACGTTAAAAATTGGTATCAGAGCTTCAACAGAGCAGAGTTATGGTAGAGGGGTCTAGCATGGGTGGCATGGGATGTTACATGACAACTTCTCTCATGGAGTTAATGCCAAGAATTGTCAAAATAGGGAGTGGTGATGTGGCCTGATGACTGCTTGGAACCAAGTTTCAATATAGTCTTCGTTTCCTTGGCTTCCCTTGGTTGTCATGCCATAAGGTTATTTTAAAATATATCCATCACGCTTCATAATTCACAAAGGATATGGGGATAAACATGCCAAAAATTCTTCGATATCTGGCTCTAGTTTCTGATCTTCATTGGATGTGGTCCATGACCCTTCGATCTCTTTTATCCACTCACTACTATAAGAAACTTCTAGATCATCTTATTGTAGAATATGTTCATGGATCCTCTGTTCCTCCACTGATTTCTAAAATGTAGACTCATCCCTAGTGGAAACTCTGGAGTGTGGACAAGGATTTGAGAAGATCCTTATGGTGGCATGCCTTCCCTTGCTCGGTAAATTCTTGAGCATTCTTAAGGTATTATTTCTGGTTTGGAGGTCCTACTCATGAATGGATTAATATACATGGGTTCTTACTACACCTAAAATAATTGAACTTAATCTATTGAAAAAATGAAATGAGATTAACTACAAAAATAATTCATGTACTTGAAATCCCAATGAGATTAAGACCCTGCTATAACCAAGTCATCTTTTCACACAAGTTAGTCTTTCCATGAAAAAAAAAAACTTACATAAAAGAAAAACTAAAGAACCGAACTATGGATTCTCTAATCCCTTTAGCGTCTGCTTGAAAATGACGCTAAAAATGTGGGGATATTTATATGTATAAATTCCAAAAATTAAATCATCAATCCAAGAGCTTGTAATCTCGTGAGATCAAATAAAAGTATATGCGGGATCAGAGCCTAATCTAAGATCTATCTGACAATGAAAATAACTGGAACTAATTAATGTAGACAAGATTCTTTACATGAGCAATTTTCCATTCGACGAGGAATTAAATGACAGGTATGTGTATAAATTCAACTCTTAACAATATATTATTTAAGGTTACTCCATTCATGTTCATGACCAAGGATTGACAACAAACCACACTGATATGATCCTGCATAAACTAGTTTTTCAATCCACACAACATCAAATGAAATTTCACTAAGGAATTAAATTGTTATGTACCAAATGCTTAAATTATCATAACAGAACATAAGTACACACCATTCACATCAATGTGAGCATGGATCACAACTAAAATATAGATAAAATATACAAGTTACACAATAAATCCTTAAATAATAGGAGAACCTCCTCCAAATAACCAAATACATTCATACATCACAATTCACATTTGACGGTTTTTCTTCATTCTGCACACCCCTTTCATCTATCTTCTTTTCATAGACAATGAAATCCTCTATCCTCTTTGTTTGGTCTTTGATTACTCTAGCCTTGGAGATAATACCATCATATTTGGCATGTACATCCTCTAAATGAAGTTCAACTTCTTCAAGTATCTTTTGATGACCTTCTTGAATATTTTCTTATTTCTCCTTTTGAAGATGCAATGTTGCTCCATTTATCAAAATTTGACCTCATTCGTATTTAGGGATTCCTCAACCTTCTTGCAAATTTCCTCTTCCAATGTTTTAGTAGATTCTTCATCCAAGATATTTTTTTCATCTTGATTTTAATAATTATTCTTTTCTTCTTTCAATCTCTTAACCTCATCTAATAGATTTTTTATTATGGTTTCGTAATTTACATATCTCTTCATATTTTTTTTTTTAATTCTTCCTTTGAATCATCATTTTCCCACTTTTCTTTGCTACTCTTTTCTTGATTTAAGTTCTTAACCTCGTTAATGAGTGATTCATTAAGGGATTGCATTTTGATGAACTCATCATTTTTATTTATAATATATTTTCTTAGCTCTTCATTATCCTTTTGCAATTTGGATACATTTTCTTGTGATTCATTTAGTTCCACTTGAATTTTATGCATCTCCTCCATTTTTTTTTTATCCTTGATCCATTTATTTGAGAAGTGTTTTTCAAAATTTTCCCATAAGAGGGAGATTCTAGTACCTTCATCAAGGTTATACCACCATTTGAAATATTCATCTTCAAACTTAAGGATTTCCTGAAAAGGATCCTTACAATGTTCTTTTACCATACTCAACCATTCCACAAAATTGATTCCATCTTTATCTTCATCTCTTGTAAATTCAAGTATTTCCATTGATTCTTAATTGAGGTCTAATCCAAACCTCAACTTAGAAAATTAATATATTAGGAATACTGATCTCAAATAGTTATAACCTTTGTTCTAATATAATATTATATATTTTTCTCTTTCCAATGGATTTTGAATCAGCTCAATCAGACATCCCAATCAAAAGTTATGATAGTTTTAAGTAAACATACCTTTGAAACCCTAATTACAAGTCTGTCTTCTTGGTCAACCTTCCTTCTGATGTATTTCTGAAATTTCAACACTTATGAGTTTAAATTTTATACCTGTAGTATTCTAAAATGTCTTCTATGGAATGCCATAGTTTTGACCAAAATTGGGTGTGACAAATGAAAGTTATGGTAACTTTCCCAAAGTTTGCTGAATTTTGGAATATTATGGAGAGTGAACTTGTACAACATGCCACACATCCAATATTCGATAACATATTTTGAAATTCACACCCAAAATACTACAGGCTGTCTTATTTCCAATGCAATAGGTCTAATGGAATTTGAATCTTCTATGAATAAGATATGACTATTTTACCCTGAACACCTGTTTGAGACTAGCTATAGGACTAGTTCAAAACCCTATCTTCCAAAGGGTATATATCTGAAAGTATAACTTCCTAGAACCTGAAATTCATACAAAAAGTACCTCTCGATATTTTCTATATAACGTCCAAGTTTCACTATCTGAAGTGGCCCCAAAAAATTGTTATAGCGAAAATGCCAAGGTGACTTGCATGAGGAAGCAAAAACCTAGGATTGATGCTCTGATACCAAATGTTATGTATCCAAGTGCTTAAATTATTATAACAAAACATAAGTAAACACCATGTACAACAATGTGAGCATGGAGCACAACTCTAAGATAGATAAGTTACACAATAACTCCTTAAAGAATAGGAGAACCTTCTCCAAATAACCAAATACATTCATGCATGACAATTCACATATCTACAATAATGAATACATGATCTCTATATATACCTATTTACACCTACACGTGAGGCCCCTTTACTATTAGGCCGACCCTATTACATATTTATTTACACATTACATGTACATTTAGCTCCATATATGCAGCCCCCGCTTAGGGTCATATCATATACATCTAACCATGTATATTCCCCTTTTGGGTCATAACAATAGTTGAACTATTCAAACTAATTTATGGAGATATAAAAGAAGGAGAGAAAGATAAAGAAATAATCACTACTACATTGGGCACAAATTACGACGGTTTAAAATTTCGTCGTATTTTTTTTTTTCTTTTTTTGGACTAAATATATTTTTTTTTTTCAAGGTCCAATTGTTGGTCTCTCTAGCACCAACATTCCACGTTGGTCGTTATAATGATGAAAGTTAGTCGGTAGAGCGACCAACCACCAGTTAGTTGCTATAGCGACCAACAATAGCATGTGTGAGAATCAAACGGTCATTTACAACAAATCAATCCTATATATATCTCAGTTACAACAAATTTGCTATAGTTGCGACAATCATTTTCTACAGTTGCGAAAATCATTTGGGTGTTTTGATGTAATGGTGTTTTGGTTTTTTATGAAATCTTGATTTCAATTCTCTTTCAAGAAGAGAGACATTGAACTGATCAGACTCTACATAGCTAAGATTTTGAAGGTCAGTACTTAAAAATTTTCTGGGTGATTTAGTAATTTGGTGCTATTGAACTATTTTATGGTTTATTTTCACTCCTTAACTCAGATTTTATGGTTTATTTTAACTCATAAAGATTTTATGGTTTATCCACTTTTGATAGAGTAAAAAGATTACTAATTCATCTACAATCACTCTAATTAGATTCAATCACTCTAATTTTGTTCTTATATTTCATGGAATTCCTTGACTATCTAAGTATCCTTGCCTTAGTAAATTTACATTTAGGGTTTCCTCCTTGAGTTGGAAAAGAACCAACTAGAAGTGAAGAGCAGTGGATATTTTGTTGATATTGGGCATCAATACTCTTGTGTATCCCTAAAGCTACCCTAATTTTTATTAGGGACTTAATATTATATAGTGTGATTTTGGGTGATAATAAATCCACCTCCTCTTATTAATGTTTCATGCTTTTAGGTTTCAT
>ML783953.1:938268-953220 GCA_009831015.1 Picea engelmannii | reverse complement strand
TGTAGGCTCATGAGTCCCATCATCCCTATGAGTACAAAACTCGGTATCAAATATCCTATACAAAATCGGGCCCCAAAACCCATACATCTCAGCTTGACACTCATGTTTCCCTTAGAGCTCCCCCCCCAGGTCCCCTGTCAGCCGAAGGTGCCCCACCAGTTGGGGGCCCTTCAACTCCTAGAGGAAATTGTCCAGTCATAGTTGCCCCTGCCACCGCTGCTCTACGGATCAATGTCTGCTACTCTGCCGATACTCCCACACACTGGTTTAGGACCTCTTCATCCTAGATGTGGGCCCATATGCCCTTAGGAACACCCTGAAGGACCCGCTTGAACCATCGACGCATATCCTCTAATATGACCGCAACATTTCCCAGGGGCTTTCTGGACGGCCCCGCATTGACATAATCCCGTCGGTGCCTCTGCCCAACCCTTGCCTCTGCGGGCTCCTGTCGATCTAACTCCCATCAAGCCGACTCTTGGACGAACTCTACCTCTCGCTCCCGAGCTCTAACATTTTCAAAACAAAACAGATATAGTTTCAACATCCATATACATGTCTGATCAATGCTATCTACCAAAATCATAAAGACAAATAACACACATATCTCTATGGTCCCAATCCTCCCCAGGATGTAGTACCATTTCGAGGTCTTGTTTGTAGTTCATACTAGAGTATGGATATCGTAGAATCACCTGCGGCATCTGCCACCATAATCGAGAAATTGTGGTCATAAAATAATGGTGACCCTCCCCTCCCCCATGTCGAGCCAATACATGTGCCCACCGCATCAATCACGACTCTCGCCGCGACGTTGTCACCAATAAGATCCAAAGACACAATTAAAGGCACTCTCTCTAAAAACCAAGCCACCAAAACTGACCCAAGCACAAAATCACTGGAATCGACACGCCGACATCGGTTCAGCTGGGACACCATCCGGGTGTGCATCAACACACCCCATGTAAACAGGTCTCCATCCAAGACCTCCTCCACCACTCTCAGCTGGCCACTAGTAATACGATGAGTGCTCAAGGATCCATAGGTCCTCACCACTATGGAAACAATGCAATCGGTCAACAATTCATCCACATCCTCAATCCGCACGACCAAACCTGACATAGGGTTCGGCCCGGAGCAATGCCATGCCGCGATGGTCTCTACCCTGTCCTCCCCTGGTATATGGGGATCCACGACCAAAAACCTCCTCGGAATGGGAGTCCTGTCAAAAAGTATATGTCCTCTGCTGCATAAAATGTTAGCTTCTCCCCCCGCACCATGAAGCACTGTAGATCAATACTCCACATCTGAATAAAAAAATGGAGTAAAAACTCCCGCGACTGTATCAAAGGATAGTAATTTTTTTTTAGCAATCCATAGGCTGCCAAGTGTCTACGTACTCCAGGCTTCTCCCTCATAGCCTCTCCCAATTTGTCCTAGTCCCACTCTCTCCAGTGGACTAACATCTTACTTAAGACTCTGTTGATCACCTGCATTCACCCAGAAACACCTGATCAACCACATCATCCATCAAAAATAAAAAAAATAAAAAAAATCATACACCCTTGAGCCTGCCCATAGTGCACGACTTTCCCCTATACAATTGTGCATTTGTGTGTGAATTTTATTCATACAGCTAGGAACTAATGCGAAACTGTCACACCCACATCTGCGCATAAGTGCACAACTGTCCTTCATGTAGGCGCACATTCAATGCACTCCTGTCTTCTCCACCCACATTCCCATATGCGCGGTTGTTAGCTACAAAATCGCACATTATGCGTGAGGTTTCTAAACATAGCCGCGCATTCCGGCATGCACGCCTATTTGGGAAAAACCTGCACATAATGTGCGGGAAACCAAGTAGTACTCGCACACACATGTGCGGGTATTCCCCCTTTTCCTGCGCGCTAGTGGTCCCCTACCCTTAAAAACCCCTGTACGACCCTCCGTACAACCCCTATCTAACATCCATCCATTTCAAAAAAATGCAGGACGATAAGGTCACTAACCTATCTCTTGCAACTCCTGGATCAAAATCCTCATGCTCCCGTAATCTCCAAATCACCTCATCTGTCTCGCCAGATCAACAATAGTGTCAGGTACAAATGAGGGGGCATTGTGGGCCCACCATCCATATATAGGCCCTTTTTCCCAACTTCCACATTATGTTACAAGAGTCCAGAGCCTCCGTTTTCCGATCCATTCTCATCCATGGGATCCATATCCAACCATCTACACATTCACATTCCTCGGTTTATCATCTGTAGTTTTCCGCAGAGGAGCATTTTTCTAACGCCATGTTCAGGTACGCATGCTCACTTTCAGTTTTATCAAATAGTTATTATATGTTCTTTATCATTAGATATTCTTCATGTTGGGTATTTGGTTTTTTATGTGTGCAGGCACTTGTTTAACAAGCTTATAGTCCCTTCAGGTATATGTATGACATTGACATGTAGTTAATCCCTCTGTAAACAATTGCATATCCCATTCACACCCTATGACATTTACCTTTAGGGTCCCTACATTCGGCTTTGCAGTATCTTTACCTCTGCCACATTTTGGTACTGTCAACCGATAGCACTCTCCCCCACATGAGTTGTCCCATTCATAGTTCCCCTTGGAAACTTGACACTCATGTTGATTTCAACCCCTAGGATTGGGAGTCACGATAGTATTTTTCACTTCCGAGAATGAACCCCATACTTCTTCTTATTATATTGCTAACCTTCCCAATGGACTCCCTGATTCATATCATCTTACACTTGGTTCTATTGACTGCACTCCTGCAATTTCATTATCCCTCCATCTCATCCACCATCAATTTTCCCATCTGCATATTTTCCTCCATCCACTTACCTAATACAGAAACCCACCCATGGCCCCCCCACCCTCCACCGGTTCTCTTTCACAAACTTCTTCTCTAAACAAGAAAAACCATATTTCACTGGGGCCCCTATTTCTGTATCTGTATACTCAACCCAAATTATTCTTTATGTCTTTGGTAATTGTATAAATCCCTTGTTTCCATCATATACATAGATTTTTTTAGTCATCATCCCTGATGACCTTCTTTTACCTGGAAAATAAACCCATGTCGCCCTTGGTTGGGGAATCCACCCTTTTTTCATATCAACATTGTTAACAAACCATGAGTATCCCAAATCCATGTACCCACAATCTTTGATTTTTCCCACTTTGTTAGTCTTTGACATAGTTTAACCCCATATCTAGTCATCCCCCTGACGCTAGATCCATTTTTAAGGTTGCTGCCAACCATCCCTCAACACCCCAACCAAGGGAATTCTTGAGTCCCATAGTGTCTTGACTTCATCCATGTTACCCATCAGTACCTGATATCACCCATTACTTAGTGGATTTCAAGTGACCCTTTGCTTCTTGACGTCGCGTCTCCCTTCCTGTCGACATCACACAATTTCCAGAAGGGTGACAATATCTTGAATCTCATTACCTTTTCAATGAGGAGTCTTAGACGACACAGAGAGAGTCATCATCTCTTTCTGATTCCATTGACCCCCATAACATTCAAATTCAACAAAATTTCATGTTAAGGTGGGTCTTACTACGTGACCGTTGCATCTTTCCATACCATCCGAAGACCTTTGAATTTGTTAGGCCATCAATTCCTACGAGTCATCAACACCTCTTACCATCGCCCTTTACTCACTTCAAAGAAAGTCCACCTTTTAGAACTGTCATCTGTTGTTATCAACCGCCCCCGAGGACATTGCAGTTATCTATAACATCATACATCTTCAGTTACAGTCCCACATTTTGGTTTCATGAAACGAGCATGGGGCATGCCCGCCTCATTTGTATACAAATTTTATTTTTTTCTTCCTAGAGAAAGGTTTGGTTCCCACAGTTTTTCCTCTCCCTCCGACAGATCGCTCTTGCATTTTCTCTCTTCACTCTTCCTTACAATGGAACTGTCAGCAAAAGAAACATTAATTTATTTCAGCTATATGTATGCTCCTAACTTCACACATTAGGGGGCATATGTTATCACTGAAAAATCATCCGCAACATTGCACACAATGGTTGAAGAAAGACATCAATTCTAGCAACAATTAGTACACTTACAAAATCAAAATCCATCAAAAAGGCATAAAACTATACACTGGGTTCAAAAATCAAAGTGCGCAAATTCACCAAAGAAAGCATGCGCATTGTGCGCAGGATAACACAACCCTATGCGTGCACTGTGCACAGAATGATCAAGATGCATGACTGTCTACGAGAAAATCCACACACTTCTCATGAACGATGCATTTATGAATCTTTTCGGCCTCTTAACCACTTAGAGTCCGACCCCCAACACGATTTGACATTTAGATCTGAGCGAAATCTAGCTTGGAGGTTGGTCAATGGATAGGAAGTGCCCTAAAAGGCCTATTGTTCACACTATGAACCAGTTGTATCTTTCCATGATTGGACACTATAAATATGTGCCATGGGTGTTATAGAAAAATAAGAACTTCAAGGTATTGTTATGATGCAAGAATTCTTCTTGGAGAATCCTCTTTTCTCTTTGAATCATTCAAGCACTATAGCAAGGGCCATTCCACTCACCTCTTAAGAGGATTGGCATTGTATTTCTTCACCATTTTTATTTTCCATTATATGAAGAGAATATCTCTCTATTAGGGAAGTCAAGAGCCCTCCCAAGGATGAAGAGGGGATTCATAAGTCCCCACCTTTCTCTACGGTGCTAGCCTATCAATACATTGATACATTGGTAGCTATATGATTTCCATTCTTTGTTTTTCATGGTTCTAGTTCTTGCAAGCTTCTCTAACATTTATTTCTCTTTGTTTTTAGTTTTATTTCCTTGTTTCATTTGGTTATCTAATCAACTCACAAACCTCTGTCTTGTTTAGTTGACTTAACTAGGAAAGTAAGTGTTGTGTTTTTTCTCACCCATGTAACAAAACCAACACAACAGTGATATCCCAAGATCGAGCCCCAATTGTAATCATGAATGTAACATGTTTGATAGGCTAGTGAGCCAAGTTATTATAAGCTAGGAGGATTATGAGATGATAGGACAATGAGCTTATTCTTTTTTTGTATATGTAAATACTCATATCATTAATATAAAACATCGCTACGTGTAGACCGACCACGATAAACGAGGATGGGGGACTAAGCTCCACTAGGAAGGGAAAGGGAAGGGATTTAGAGTTTAGGAAAGAGGGGCTAAGCTTGAGGTCTTAACATAAGGGAATATTATAATGTATTTCCTGAAAATAATAAAGTTGGGAAATAAACCCAGTTATCCTAAGTTCCTTTGGGGGAGAGGAAAAATCTCCAAGTGGAGAAGAACAAGCTTTTGGGAAGAAAAGTGTCACCCAGGACACATGCATATTTATGTTGGAATTTCCACCGTTGTGGGGGGTTCTCTCTCACCATTCTGTCTCTCACAATTCAGGAGTATGAGCATTCTCACCATGCTCATTCTGAGCTTTCTGAGCATTTGAAAATTGCTCGCCATTTTTCCTCACTAGTTCACTCATGATCCATGCATCCCTTATCCATTCATTCACACATTGGGCATGCACCTAGCTAGATCCATTCCACCATTTTTGAACCCTCTGCCATGGAAAACCTCTGTAAATTGTTGAGCCTGTACCCTGCCTTACGTGAGTTCGACTGTTACCTTCACCTGTGTCCATAACTGAGTTGTTGTTTTTGTTGACACCTTACTGGATTGGCTTAGGATATGGATTGAAGAGGTGGTTTGTTAGGCATGTGGATTGAAGAAGCATGTTTCCAGGCCTGTGAGCTACTCTCTCCAAGTGAGAGAGTTTGTTGTGATTGAATAAGTAGGTTGTCAGGCTGTGAGCTACTCTCTCCAGGTGAGAGAGTTTTTTGTGATTGAAGAAGCAGGTTGTCAGGCTTATGAGAAACTCTCTCCAGGTGAGAGAGGTTGCTGAGGAAGTGAGTTCTACTGGAGGGATCCCAACAACAACTATAACGCTCTGAAAATTTCTGATCTGTCCTATTGCTGAATCCCTAGAAGGGAAGTGAAGAAATCAATGAAATTTTGGAAAGTGAAGGTGTATACTTCCTTGGGTGGGATAGGCATGTGGGGAATGAGAGGTTGTGGGTTGTGTGTGTAAGTTGGATCCTTGGAGGAAGTCCTTCCTGTTGACTGTGCAATTTCCTGTAGTCCCTGCCTAGCCTAGGAATCCCTTTCCCCGGGTGGAGTTTAGTCCCATATCGAGGGTGACCACTGCTGAGAGTGATGAGCAACGTGGTCTATGGATGGGAGGTTTTTGGAAGGTATGCACACAGTCGTTGTACTTCAAAAAAAATATAAGTACCATTTCCATGTTTGGTTACATGTTGTGTATTTATATGCATTGTTATGTTTATGGGTTTTTCCTGTGAATACTGCATGTATTGTTTTACTATTATTTCTTCATTATTTTGTGTGATAGCAACATGTAAATCATCTGTTATATTTATATGTATTATTTATTCCTCAAAGTTTAATTGAGCCATAGTCCAACAAGCCTCTAAGGCTGGAATTACATTCTGGTTTCAAACCGGTTTGGTTTTGACGTAGTGGTGTCTGTTCTTCCCTGGCCTGGTATTGGGTTGGGGGACATTACAAATTGGTATCAGAGCTTCAACAGAGCAGAGTTATGGTAGAGAGGTCCAACATGGGTGGCATGGGATGTTACAGGACAACTTCTCTCATGGAGATAATGCCAAGAACTGTCAAAATAGGGAGTGGTGATGTGGCCTGATGACTGCTTGGAACCAAGTTTCAATATAGTCTTTGTTTCCTTGGCTTCCCTTGGTTGTCATGCCATAAGGTTATTTTAAAAGTTGTCCATCATGCTTCGTAATTCACAAAGGATATGGGGATAAACATGCCAAAAGTTCTTCGATATCTAGCTCTAGTATCTGATCTTCATTGGATGTGGTCCACGACCCTTCGATCTCTTTTATCCGCTCACTACTAGAAGAAACTTCTAGATCATATTATTGTAGAATATGTTCATGGATCCTCTGTTCCTCCACTGATTTCTAAAATGTAGACTCATCCCTGGTGGCAACTCTGGAGTGTGGACAAGGATTTGAGAAGATCCTTGTGGTGGCATGCCTTCCCTTGCTCAGTAAATTCTTGAGCATTCTTAAGGTACTATTTCTATTTTGGAGGTCCTACTCATGAATGTATTAATATACATGGGTTCTTACTACACCTAAAATAATTGAACTTAATCTATTGAAAAAATGAAATGAGATTAACTACAAAAATACTTCATGTACTTGAAATCCCCATGAGATTAAGACCCTGCTATCACCAAGTCATCTTTTCACACAAGTTAGTCTTTCCATGAAAAAAAAAAACTTACATAAAAGAAAAACTAAAGAACCGAACTATGGATTCTCTAATCCCTTTAGCGTCTGCTCGAAAATGACGCCAAAAATGTGGGGATATTTATATGTATAAATTCCAAAAATTAAATCATCAATCCAAGAGTTTGTAATCTTGTGAGATCAAATAAAAGTATATGCGGGATCAGAGCCTAATCTAAGATCTATGTGCCGATGAAAATAACTGGAACTAATTAATGTAGACAAGATTCTTTACATGAGCAATTTTCCATTCGATAAGGAATTAAATGACAGGTACGTGTACAAATTCAACTCTTAACAATCTATTATTTAAGGGTACTCCATTCATGTTCATGACCAAGGATTGACAAGAAACCACACTGATATGATCCTGCATAAACTAGTTTTTCAATCCACACAACATCAAATGAAATTGCACTAAGGAATTAAATTGTTATGTACCAAATGCTTAAATTATCATAATAGAACATAAGTACACACCATTCACATCAATGTGAGCATGGATCACAACTAAAATATAGATAAAATATACAATTTACACAATAAATCCTTAAAGAATAGGAGAACCTCCTCCAAATAACCAAATACATTCATACATTACAATTCACATTTGACGGTTTTTCTTCATTCTGCACACCCCTTTCATCTATCTTATTTTCATAGACAATGGAATCCTCTATCCTCTTTGTTTGGTCTTTGATTACTCTAGCCTTGGAGATAATACCATCATATTTGGCATGTACATCCTCTAGATGAAGTTCAACTTCTTCAAGTATCTTTTGATGACCTTCTTGAATATTTTCTTATTTCTCCTTTTGAAGATGCAATGTTGCTCCATTTATCAAAATTTGACCTCATTCGTATTTAGGGATTCCTCAACATTCTTGAAAATTTCCTCTTCCAGTATTTTAGTAGATTCTTCATCCAAGATCTTTTTTTCATCTTGATTTTAATAATTATTTTTTTCTTCTTTCAATCTCTTAACCTCATCTAATAGGTTTTTTTATTATGGTTTTGTAATCTACATATCTCTTCATATTTTTTTTTTAATTCTTCCTTTGAATCATCATTTTCCCACCTTGCTTTGCTACTCTTTTCTTGATTTAAGTTCTTAACCTCGTTAATGAGTGATTCATTAAGGGATCGCATTTTGATGAACTCATCATTTTTATTTATAATATATTTTCTTAGCTCTTCATTATCCTTTTGCAATTTGGATACATTTTCTTGTGATTCATTTAGTTCCACTTGAATTTTATGCATCTCCTCCATTTTTTTTTATCCTTGATCCATTTATTTGAGAAGAGTTTTTCAAAATTTTCCCATAAGAGGGAGATTCTAGTACCTTCATCGAGGTTATACCACCATTTGAAATATTCATCTTCAAACTTAAGGATTTCCTGAAAATGACCCTTACAATGTTCTTTTACCATACTCAACCATTACACAAAATTGATTCCATCTTTATCTTCATCTCTTGTAAATTCAAGTATTTCCATTGATTCTTAATTGAGGTCTAATCCAAACCTCAACTTAGAAACTTAATATATTAGGAATAATGATCTCAATTAGTTATAACCTTTGTTCTAATATAATATTATATTTTTTTCTCTTTCCAATGGATTTTGAATCATCTCAATCATGCATCCCAATAAAAAATTATGATAGTTTTAAGTAAACATACCTTTGAAACCCTGATTACAAGTCTATCTTCCTCGTCAACCTTCCTTCTGATGTATTTCTGAAATTTCAGCACTTATGAGTCTAAATTTTATACCTGTAGTACTCTAAAATGTCTTCTATGGAATGCCATAGTTCTGACCAAAATTGGGTGTGACAAATGAAAGTTATGGTAACTTTCCCAAACTTTGCTGAA
Source organism: Picea engelmannii (assembly GCA_009831015.1). Taxonomy (NCBI): domain Eukaryota; kingdom Viridiplantae; phylum Streptophyta; class Pinopsida; order Pinales; family Pinaceae; genus Picea; species Picea engelmannii. The sequence continues at coordinate 943,949 of ML783953.1, read as the reverse complement.
TTTTGGAATATTATGGAGAGTGAACTTGTACACCATGCCACACATCCAATATTCGATAACATATTTTGAAATTCGCACCCAAAATACTACAGGCTGTCTTATTTCCAATGTAATAGGTCTAATGGGATTTGAATCCTCTATGAATAAGATATGACTGTTTTACCCTGGACACCTGTTTGAGACTAGCTATAGGACTAGTTCGAAACCCTATCTTCCAAAGGGTATACATATGAAAGTATAACTTCCCAGAACCTGAAATTCATACAAAAAGTACCTCTCGATATTTTCTATATAACGTCCAAGTTTCACTATCTGAAGTGGCCCCAAAAAATTGTTATAGAGAAAATGCCAAGGTGACTTGCATGAGGAAGCAAAAACCTAGGATTGATTCTCTGATACCAAATGTTATGTATCCAAGTGCTTAAATTATTATAACAAAACATAAGTAAACACCATGTACAACAATGTGAGCATGGAGCACAACTCTAAGATAGATAATTTACACAATAACTCCTTAAAGAATAGGAGAACCTTCTCCAAATAACCAAATGCATTCATGCATCACAATTCACATCTCTACAATAATGAATACATGATCTCTATATATACCTATTTACACCTACACGTGAGGCCCCTTTACTATTAGGCTGACCCTATTACACATTTAATTACACATTACATGTACATTTAGATCCATATATGCAGCCCCCCGTTAGGGTCATATCATAAACATTTAACCATGTATATTCCCCTTTTGGGTCATAATAATAGTTGAACTATTCAAACTACTTTATGGAGATATAAAATAAGGAGAGAAAGACAAAGAAAGAATCACTACTACATTGGGCGCAAATTACGACGGTTTAAAATTTCTTCGTATTTTTTTTTTCTTTTTTTGGACTAAATATACTTTTTTTTTTTCGGGGTCCAATTGTTGGTCACTCTAGCGACCAACATTCCATGTTGGTCGTTATAATGATGAAAGTTAGTCGGTAGAGAGACCAACCACCAGTTAGTTGCTATAGCGACCAACAATGGCATGTGTGAGAATCAAACGATCATTTACAACAAATCAATCCTATATATATCTCAGTTACGACAAATTTGCTATAGTTGTGACAATCATTTTCTACAGCTGTGAAAATCATTCGGGTGTTCTGATGCAATGGTGTTCTGGTTTTTTATGAAATCTTGATTTCAATTCTCTTTCAAGAAGAGAGACATTGAATTGATTAGACTCTACATAGTTGAGATTTTGAAGGTCAGTACTTAAAAATTTTCTGTGTGATTTAGTAATTTGGTGCTATTGAACTATTTTATGGTTTATTTTCACTCCTTAAATCAGATTTTATGGTTTATTTTAACTCCTTAGAAAGATTTTATGGTTTATCCACTTTTGATAGAGTAAAACGATTATTGATTTATCTACAATCACTCTAATTAGATTCAATCACTCTAATTTTGTTCTTATATTTCATGGAACTCCTTGAATATCTAAGTATCCTTGCCTTAGTAAATTTACATTTAGGGTTTCCTCCTTGAGTTGGAAAAGAACCAACTAGAAGTGAGGAGCAGTGGCTTTTTTGTTGATATTGGGCATCAATACTCTTGTGTATCCCTAAAGCTACCCTAATTTTTATTAGGGACTTAATATTATATAGTGTGATTTTGGGTGATAATAAATCCACCTCCTCTTATTAATGTTTCATGCTTTTAGGTTTCATGCTTTGTCCCTTATTTTTTCTGAACATGCTGTATAATTTTCATTACAAATATCTAAATATATACCAAATTATTTGAATAGATTTGTATATTGTACTTATAATGTTTCAATGGATTTGTTGTAATAGGTAATTACAATGTCAACTCTAGATGAGAAAAGAGAGCTTGTTATGTTAAAGAGGCACATGGTGATTCATGGTGATGGGAAATGTTATTGCCCTTGTTGTGAATGCAAGGGTTTTTATGGAAGAAGACTACCTTTAAAAATAGTTGAAAAAAATTGTAGGGAGAATGGGCACATTGAAGGGGGCAATGAATATCGTCCCATGGTAAGTAATTAGTTATTATAGATATTTAAGGGTATTAGACATTAATTTTTTTTTTTAATTTATCTTTCAAAATAATATTTGTGATATACTCTAACTGTATTTTATTGCTTCCATTGTTTTTATTAAAGAAAAATCATCCTAAGAATGTGATGCCGCCTAGCAAGAGACATTTTCATAGAGATAATACAGAAGAACAAGATGAACTTAATCATGTGGATAATGGTGATCATGTTATTCCTATGGAAAATGATGATATTAAGAATACAATTGATGATGATGGGACAAATATATTGATCCAAGACATTTATAATGCTCCAATGGATGATGATGTCAACATGGAGGAGGACAACTTGCAGGATGATAATGATGACAATGATGAGGACAATGATGATGAATATATTTATGATAAACCTATCCTTCAAAATGCCACTGAATCCCTATATTAAGGCACACAAAAAAGTGTTCTCTCTGCTGTAATGTTGTTGGTCAACTTGAAGGTATCAAATGGTTTCTCAAACACATATATGACACAGATACTAAGGTAAGCTACATAATTTTACAGTTTTATGCAATTTTCAACTTTTATTTTATTTTATTTTTAGTGTCAATTGATGTCTAAATTAAGGATGCAATATTTGTAATGATTAATATAATTTTCATTATTGATTATTTTTTTTGTATATTTTTGTTGTAGGTTGATAGATGAATATTTCTTAGCATCACCAAATAAGTTACCTCGCACATACCGAGAATTATCAGCCATTATAAAAGAAATTGGAATGGAATATCAGGCTATTGATGAATGCCCCAATGATCACATAATATATTATGGAAAATATGCATCTGAATCGAATTGCCCACAATGTCAAATCAATAGATATCGAACTGATCAGTTAACAAAAAACATGCCTCACAAGGTTCTTCGTTATATTCCCATAATTCCACGCCTGCAACGACTATTTAGATGTCAGAACATAGCACAGTTTATGGATTACCATGCATGGAATAGAAGTGAAGATGATGTTCTTTGAATGCATGCAGATGGTTCTTTATATAAAAATATCGAAGAAAGATGACCAATTTTTAAAGAAGAACCTCGTAATGTTAGGATTTCATTGGCAGCTGATGTTGTAAATCCATTTGGTGAGCTTAGGTCTATCTACTCGGTGTGGCCTGTTTTTGTTATAAACAATAACCTTCCTCCTTGGATGTCAATAAAGAGAGAGCACACAATGTTGGCAATGATTGTTCCAGGTGTATTTTTATAACGATATTGTTTTTTTAATGTTTAACATTTCATTTGTCTTGTTCATTGCACAATTTCATATATGTATACAAGGTGTAGTAATTATGTGTATTTTTTAACCATTTAGGTAAGTACCAAGTGAAAGATATGAATGAATATATTGAGCCTCTTGTCGATGAGCTATTAAAGTTATGGGACGACATCACTATGTATGACATCTCTAGACCAATAGGTCAAAGAAGATTTCAATTCCATGGGATTCTTACATGGACAATTCACGATGCACCGGGACTAACACATTTTTGTGGTATGTAACACACTATTGCACTTAAATAAGTTAGATGTTGATGATATTATAATGTTTGTTTTTTAAATAATTGCTTGTTATATAACTAATGCTGCCATTGATGCATATCTTCTAGGTCTGCAAACAAAGGGTAAATTTGCATGTCCAGCTTGTGGTCCTAGGATGAGATCTCATCGTTCAAGAAGTTTAGGAAAGGAGGTGTTTGATGAATATAGGCACTTTCTCCCTAAGAACCATAGGTATCGAAATACCGATAAACATCTTTTCAATGGTAAAGAGAAGAGTGGGATAAAACCATGAAGAATGAAACCACACCTATGGAAGTTGGAATATAATAGATCAAATCGTCAATGTAAGTCAATCTTCATCATCGTATGCAATATATTACATCTTTTAATTGTGTTGAATTCTCATGTCTACTGTGTATAATCTAACAATTGTTGTGTTAATTTCATTTATGTAACATATAGTTGGTTGTCAAGGCATTGATCTACTTCCACGAGGAATGAAAAGTTTCCCCAAACAATTCAGTAGGTTTCCCTACTACGAGAAACTACAAATAACTCATTTGTTCGACACAATGCATATTAGAAAGAACATAACAAAAATGTTGTGGAGAATCTTAGATGGAAGGCGTGACAAATAAATTTTTTCTAAAATTTGTAGTGACATTCAAGAATCCAATCATGCAATGCTAAATGTTATTGATTTAAATAGGACTAATGGAGTTGATCGAAATATCCTCCCATGGTTATTTAAAGAAGATGAAAGCAATGCTGTAAAAGAGCTCATTCGAAAAATTAGATTTCCAATAGGATTTGCTTCAAACATCAATAATATATTAACAAAGAAAGGTGAATTTGGCGGGTTAAATACTCATGACTGGCATACCTTCATCAAGGTAATTTCTTTCATATATTTGTTATGTATTGGTAAGAATCGATGTAATATTTTTAAATTTTGTAAATATATTGTTAATATGAAATAAAAAATTTATTATTGTGCCATTTTTTTGTTACAGTATGTGCTACCTCTATCTTTGCCCGAAATCTTTGACAACAACGTAAAACAAGTTATATATGACCTTGGAAAATACATGAGGTACATAACGATAGATGAATTACATATTATTATTTATATGTAATAAAAATGTTGTAGAAGTTGTTGATGACATATGTTTTACTTGTAATACTCATGTATACAATATTGTCTTTGTTGAAACATATTTTGTTCTCATAACATTTGTAGGTGGTTGTCATCTAAAGAAATCCATAAGGAAGATATAAAATATTGGAAGAGAGAAATTCCTCGTTTAATGTGTGCAATGCAAAAGTATCTACCTCCATCATTTTTCAATGCGCAAGAACACTACCTCATACACCAGGTCGAGGAGATTGAATTGTGTGGACCTGTACACACAAGGTCAATGTGGATGGTGGAGAGACACTTGAATTCATTGAAGGCTTTAGTTAGACAAAGAGCACGTCCCGAGGGTTCTATGGTGGAGGGGTATATGGTATATCAAACGTTAGTGTATATTAGCGATTATCTTCCTGATTTAGGGAGGAAAATTAATATGCATTGCATTTGGGGCGTCAATAACGTCAAAATATATGAAGTGGATGTCTTTGTCGGGAATGGTGAAATGAGGAAAGTGAAAGGTATTATATTATTTGATTTTTATCCCCATATTGTATTTATTCAATTTATATTATACCTCCATCAATTATTATTATTCATTATTCTTACTAATTTATATTTTTTTTATTGTAGCTAGTCGAGTGTGGGATGCACTACATTTATACATTGCTAACAATCTTGATTGGATGAAACTATAGATAGAACAATGTGAACAACATCATGGTAGGTTATCATGGGAAGGGGTGGCTACATTAATTAAAAGAGATCATCGTAATGAAGATCACAATATTACGCAAAGGGAGATTGATTTAGCATATGGTTTAAAAGATAAACAGGTAAGCATATAAAATTTTACCCGCACTTTCTGTTATTATACAAAATGTTAATGTATTATTTTTTAATATTTATTAAGTTTAAATACGTTTATTAATTATTA
>ML783953.1:919327-933331 GCA_009831015.1 Picea engelmannii | reverse complement strand
CTTCTCTCCAGAATTGGGTAGGCATATGGATCTACTGTTAGGTGAATATGATTTTTCCATACCTTACTTGGTATGGCCCCTTCTACTCTTATCTTCAATTCTACTATAATCTCTTTAGGCTCATGTTATTTTGTAGTTGTGAACCTCATAGTTTCATTCTGGAACCCATACTTAAATTCTCATATTTACACACCCCCAACATAGGGTTTGGTGACCTAAATATTTGTTGCAACGCCTAGTTGTGTACGTAAGGTTTGCAAAAGAGATTTCTCCTTTTAGGGGTGATATCAAAATACAATTCAAAAAATTTCCAAAGGTTTTGGAAATTCGTCTTCATAAGAGATATGTATCATTCAATGTTAAATTTGTACCATTGATCTTTTAAGTATAAAGCATAGACCCTAGCAAGTGGTCTATGTGCCAACATTTTGTAAGCTTGTTCAATAATATCCTCACATACATATGTTAATATTGCAATTTCCTAATTCTTTTTTGTAGTTTCTTGCATTTGTTTTACCTGGTCAATTTTTGTCTTGGTATTTTCATTACCGAGGACTTCTAAATTTTCATGAAAATATATTGAGTTTAAAGAAAATTTCTCTTCCATCTAAGTGATTACTTGGTTATGCTTAATGACAAAAGAAAAGTTCTCACCTTTTGATTCTTCTTATTGCTTCCATTGCTACTTCACCTTAAGAAATCAACAACTGTCTCATCAAAACTTTAACTGAATTTGTGGCCACAATGTGTGTTAGAATCCTCTTTTACAGCCTATTTGAACCATATCTCCTTATCCTCTTTGGAATATTCTCAATAACATAGCTACTCTCTTAATGTATCACAAGTGTCTTTTCATCAACAAGGTTGTTGCTTTCTTTTTTTCCTTTAACAATTGGAACCCCTAACAGGGTGGCAAGATCTTCTTCCTATGGGGAATCTAGAATATCAAATGGCTCCTTAGCTTGGGCTAAGGTATTTTTCCTTTGCAGCCCTATAAATATTTGATTCTAGTTCCTAATCTATTGAGGAGATATCCTCCTACTCCTTCTTCATACTCTGCTACTTCTTATGCAATAGTTGATATAGGCTCTGTAGCATCCATGGATTCTTCAGCTACTAGTGTTGGCACATGTTCTAAAGCATGTGATGAGTCTCCAATACATGGTTTTGATGCTACATTTTCTTCAGGATGGATAATGAACATGTCCCATGTGACATATGGTTGTATTCTTCATAATTCATCGAAAACAAATAACTTAATCAACCCATGGTGTGCTACAACTGCTTATGTTCTCGATTTGAATTCTATATCCATCCTTTGGAGCAACTTCATTAAGTAATATGGAATGCCAATGATCCTCTAATGTCTCTAATGTTCCAAGATCTTAAAATGTTGTGCCAACCTAAAAACCTCGAATTACGATGGCATTTTGTGAAACTATTGAGCAAACTCTATAATAATTGCATTTATGTATCCAATGAGTATGTCAAATAATGCCATCCATATTGTTTGTTGGAATATATGCTACATGTTAGGATTACTTTGTATTAAATCCATATCTACAGGCTCTCATATGTTCAATGTTCCTCCCGTAATTTTTTGTGAACTCCACAGCTGATTTTCACTTCTACAATAACCCACACTTTGTGAAATCTATTGCCTATTTCTTAACACTTTCCTTGCTACTGCATTTGGCCAACATTGTCGATATCCATAGTGATATTATAGGTCGATGATTCACACTTATTTCTCATTTGTGGAAAATATGTTTTAGATTTGTTACTATGGTGGAGGGTTGGTGAATCTTTTGCATCCATAACTACTCATTATTAGTTACCTTTATTCACACATTGTTTATGGAGTGATCAACAATTAATTCAAGTAATAAAACATCAATACATATGATTAAGCATTTGTCAGATTGATGAAGGCATTAAAGCCATTATTTATGTTTTTCACCCAAAAGTAACTGTCTTCATTTCTAATTGTAGTTGTTTCCTTCAAAATTGGTGGCACAGGTTGGCCTGCTACCTGATGAATTGATAGAGGGTTCATACCATCAGTATCAGTCACTCCATAGCCATATTTATAAAACATTGAATCCCTATTGCAATAAGGATTTCCTTAATAGCAGGCCCTTCCATACAATCTACCTTTTGAGTCAATGTCAGCTCTCAAAACAAAATTGGTAATCCCATCAACATCTACGCTTGAAAATGACTTCAAGAACAAATTTGGTGTTCTCAATTTAATCGCAATCCTTTAATTGATTTAAAAATTGCAATTGCCTAAGAATTTGTGAATTCGCTCAGTGGGTTGCTAATTTTACTGGTTTTAAAATTGAAATTGTATGAGCTGACTCCCTTGGCATTATTTGTTTCACTCCTTTAGACTAGCACTTGGGCGTTGTTTGACATTCTGATAATTGTTGTTCAACTATGATTTGGCACTCTTGGATGATGTTTCTCCTTAATGACGCCCTGTAATGAACCAGCCATGCCTCTTGACAAATTGGATTTGAGTGTGTGACATAATATTTTTGAAACCACAAAAAATTGTCCTTTCCTTCCAACGTCCTATTGCAACAACAAGTTTCTTATTGGAAAACACTTTTAATGTGCAACAATTGTCCACATTTTCTTCATCTTTTAACATGATTGTACAACACCTAGGTACTAAATTTGATGGTATTGTTCAAAATTCAAGATCTTAAAGGCTGCAAAATACACCATCCGAGATGAAAACAACAATTTGAAATCTTCTTTGATGTTTTTAACTTCTTCCTACCAAAATCAAAGTGAAAGAAACCAATGCCATTCAAGGAGACGACATACAGCTGGAGTTTCTGAATATGATTAAACTTCCGATTGAAATTTGTGTGTGAGAGCCAAGCAATTTTGTGTGTAACTGAGCAATCCGTGGGATATTTTGTGTGTTTTTGAGAAACATACCTCGAGTTTCTACTGTTTGATTCATTGCATTCCACACCATCGCCATAATCCCAAGTCTGTTTAAAGTTCTCATAGTGAATGCAATTAGAATTAGAGATACAAATGCTTGTTGTCCACCAGAAACACCATTTCCTTTGTTGGGCAGCGGAAGAAAAACATAGCATATAAGAGAGCATCAAATAATCAAGATGAAACACACATTAAACCAAGCACATCATTCATACACTTGCCACAGTGATTTATGTGGAAACCGAAATCGGGAAAAAAACCACGGGCAATGATTATCGGTCTTCTTCTTATTCAAGGGAGAACTACAATAGCCTTCTTAGGCATACAATCATCCTCTCCTCACACACTCACTTCTCTCCTCTATTCCTGTGTGAATGGCATAATTTCAAAAAAAAAAAAAAAACCCCAACATTGGTCGCTCTAGCAACTAACATGTTCGTCGCTTGTATTTCCATTTGGTCGCAAACACCAACATTGGTCGCTCTAGCGACTAACATGTTAGTCGCTAGAGTGACCAATGTGTTAGTCGCTTGTATTACCATTTGGTCGCAAATTAGGTCACTTGGTCGCTCTAGCGACTAACTGTTCCTCCTTCGTTTGACCTTTTCAACTTCAGGTTTGGTCACTCTAGAGACTAATATTCGTCGTTCTACCGACTCAAAGTGGTTTATTGACTAAGTTTTCTAGGGTTGTCTTGGTCACTCTTGCGACTAATATTAGTCATTCGACCGACTAACATTCGTCGCTAGCCGAACTTTTCCCTATTGTGAATAGGCTTCTTTTCTTGGTCGCTAGATCGACGAAGATCCATGTGTGGCCGCTAGACCGACGAATGGATTCCGACGAAAATAAAAATCATCTTGGTCGCAAAAAAGACCCCATGCCGACGAAACTTCGTCGCAAAAACGTTCAAATTTAATAGTGAATTGAGAAACAGAGAAGCAAAATTTCTAATAAGGTTTTCTCTAGCCTCAACTGAGATTATTGTATGTTCATTTCATATTGATTTTCATTAGATTTGGGTTATATTCTTGAATGTATGTTTGGTTTTAGTTGGAAGTTCTAAATTCATGTCAATGCTAATTAATGTTAATTTTGCAGAGTTCAAAACAATGATGCACTTGTAGCTTGAACTAATCCAGTTCAGTTTTCTATTCTTGTCTTCATCCTTTGACACCAGTTGTCTATGTATGATTCAAATAAAGTATTGGAATTATAAGTGTAAAATTGGTCCAATCCCTCGCATAGGTTTGAAAAATAAACACAGTTGTAACTCAGATTGAGATTAATAAAATTATTTATTGATTTCTTCTCATTTACGAGACTTATTGTATACTTATTTTCCAGATTTGTTGTTTTACATTTTCTTACCCACATAATTTCATACATTCATTTTTCAAATATATTTTCTATTTTGTTTCATTTTATTTTAAAATATATGAAAAATTCATACCCATAAAACAACATCATATCTGAGAATTGCATTTCTTGAGGTCTGATTGATAAGTTTTGACAGGCTATAAGCATAAGGTTATAATCCTACCTTTCTCACCTAGCTTGAGGAGATTCAAAAATGTTTGAGTAAGGATTTTTCCATTCATTTCATCAATAGGCATCGCCGACCTTACTCTGCTACTAGCGAGCATCCATAGCCCTGGTGGAAATATTTGCATGTCCCCTATTTTGAACAAGTTTTTTTTCCCATTCCGTCCCAGTTTATTTAGTGTATGCTTAGCATTTGGTGGATGGGAAAATAAGTGTCCTTGTTTTATCCTGACAGGGGATGACTGCCATCTATTGAGATTTACTTTGTATATTTGTTTCCCCTAGCTTAATACAATTATCCCTTTTGATTTTTAGCCTTTAGACTTTGACACTTCACCTTTCACACAAGCATTTTCTTGGTGTGTGGATGGTTCCCCTGTTACATAGGACGTGCTCACCATCCAACATGCAAGAATAACCATTGATTAACCACTTGTTATTTCATAGTATGTTTGTGGTCACAATATTATAAAATGATCTTGATATATCCTCAATAGGAACCTCCAGTTCAACTCATTACCTAGGAAATAAATGCAAGCTAATTCATGCATGTTTCCACTGCAGAGGTGCTTCTTGTATGAGACAAAAGGAGGTGATATATATGTATGTAATCAACATGATCAAGAATTCCAAAATAACTGAATTTAGAGAATGAATTTATTTTAGGGAAAGAGATGATAGGGAATGAAAGAGAGAAGTAATATTCATAATTAGAATATAAAATTAGTCCAAAAAATTCTACAAATGAAGAATAAAACCTTTAGTAAATGATGATTAAAGATATGAAGTCAACAAGAAAAAATATACTGAAAGAGAAATTATGAGAGTCAGTGTTACTAGTAATTTAAAATGTTCATGCATCCTAATGCCACAAGTAGTTTTGCAGCCTCTTTAAAAGACTAATTCCTGTGAAATCCTTTGAGAATATTATGGGTTTCGGTGATAGAATAGCCGAGAACTACATCTCACATCCTATTTTCTAAATCCTGTCAGCTCATGTTTGTAGCCTTGTGATTCAAGAAGTAAGGATTGGAAATAACTTATGTTTCTGCTCCTTCAGTGACTTTTCTCTAGGCATGCAAAATATTCACTCAGTCTCTATTAATTCAAATTCTAAAACTTATTATTCAACGTGGCATGCTCATCCCCTCCATAGTTCAAATCAGGTGTACGATATCAACTAGGCAATTATACCTACATGGAAAAACCATTCAAGACATGATATTTCTTTTATCCCAAAATTTTCAAAAATGAAAAGACTTAAAACAATCATGTGCAGAGAATTTAAAAGTAGAGTCCCAAAAAATATTTGTGAATAAGGTTCCTAGGTGATATGTCTCATGATCATGTCAAATTTTATGAATCCATTTTTTTTCTCTTGTCGTGTCCTTCTCTTCATGTGAGAAAAAATTCAATCAGAGAGGTCTTCCCACATGTGAAAAACAAATATCATCAATAAAATTAGCGATCAATGATGCAAATTGATTTATTAGCCATTTTCAAACAAGAATATTTAACCAGTTAGAAAATCTTACTAAAAACAATGTCAACTAAGATAATTTCCTCCCGAAAAAACATGTTTGTTGAGATCTTATGACATAAACTAGAACCGAAGATTATATCAGGGACAACATGGAAAACACTAAATCAAAGATAATTCTTTGAATAAATGTGGAACCATACTTGTTGGGACACATTAAGTCAAATACCAAATCTTATTGGTTTCCTATTGCCAATATCTCAGTAGAAAGGTGGATTCAACTACCTTGAATCTTTTCTTTTCAATGGAAGTTCCCTTTCGAGTAGCAAGTGAATCTGGATGTGATGATCAACAATTATTCCCTGAAGTAGTGCATTTTGAGAACCAATTTTTGTTGATTAGTATCTTAGAGGATCCAAACCACAGACCACTTGTAAGAGTTCATTGTTATTGAATCATAATTCTCTTTTCCAGCTGATAATATCCATAAAAAATCTGTTGTTATCACTCCAATTGTTATCTCTTTGAAATAAGATTATAGATCATGTATGGTAGGATTTGAATAGGTTCAATCTCTAAAATCAATTTAAGTATCCACATCACACACATGCAAATGAAAATAATAGTGCAAGGCTACTTGTAAAACTTTTCCTCTTCCTTTTGTTGATGTTTCTGGTAGCTGCGGGAGGTGTTCACCTCCTGAAAAACCTTTCTTATAGAAGAAGATGCCAAGACGTCAAAGGAAAACCATTGAAAGAATTAATGAATCCCCAAAAGGAATCTATTGCTCCATACGTCAAGTAGGATTTCCATAAAAGATAAAGTAAATATGTATTCTTTAGAAAGGATAAGTCGCCCCCACTGGAAAAATTTCACTGGTCAGTTTAATATAAATAAGGGAGGAACCCTTCTCATTTGATACTCTCTCTCACATAATCATAGCGCAAGTTTGGAAGAGAGTTGCAGTTGTAGCTGCAACTGCAACTTCTGAAAGAAGGAAGACACAAGTCTATATTTCTCAGTCTTGGTGGTGCACTAAGGTTTACATTGCAGAGTTCTCTCCTTGTTGAGATAAGTATTGTTGGGCTTCTTTCTTGTTGGTTTTCTCTAGTGAATAGAGCTTTCTCTTCGTTATTCTATCTTTGGCATGGATCCTCTCTATAAGAAAAGGTGTAGGGTTTTCTTTCCTTATGTAGAAGGGTTTCCCAGGATAACTACTATGCTCTGCTCGGGGGTGGCACTTGAGGATGCCTATGGTTGGGTGGCAATGAAAGAGAATTTCCTATGGAACAACGAGTAGTCCCATAATTCTATTTTGTAATTTGTGCTTGGTTAATCTTCTTGAGATCCGATTTATTTTCTATAGTTAGTTTAGTATTTAAAAATTCAACATGGACTCAGAGCAATGTTCATGAAGAAGCCATTGCACAAGATTTTCTAAGCACCTCTTCTACTATCCTCTACCTTCTTGTTGCAGTTCTGCAACTACAATTGCGACTGCAATGACCCACCCCCCCCTTCATGTTAATATAGTTTTATCACTTTATCTTGATCGTTGGGCCTATTGTCTTCATAGGCAAGTGCGACTTAGTCTAGCGCATCACCTGCTACCTTCATATTGCAAGTTGAAGCACTTAAATTTTTAGAGTTTGCAGCTACTGTCGGATGGTGCTGTTGTTTGTCGCTTCTTCCGGAGGTATGCACTTTTATATGTTAATTTATATCATTATCATGAGGGTGTTTGCAGGAGAAGGGAATTTTTTCCAAGAAGCAACTTAGGTCCCGAGGGATCTCAGATCCAATACATTCAGAGGAACAATGCACCCTCCAGGTTTGATTGTTTTGATATTCCTCTAACTGTTATGGAACCACTGTGATCTTGTGTTTTTTTTAATCTATTGTAGTTATGATAATTATACTAACCACATAATACTAGAGATGCATTTGTTTATATCCCCTCTAGGATATATTATTGTTTTCTTATCTGTTCCATGCATGTTATATTGCTAAATTCCATGGAGGTTCCCATGGAAAGGTTGTTGTTGTTTTCATGTTCCGGGAAGGTTACCTCAAGGGCATGTCACTAGTGATAGCTCTGAGAGGGAGCTATAGTGACGGTTGCATATGATAACTTATTAGATGATCTCTTGTTTGAGACATGAAGCATTCTGACCGGAGTTTGTACATATTGACTGTTCAACCAGTTATGGCATAAGAGACTTTCTCATTTTCATTATAGAGCTCTTCCAGTTCTATGGAATATGGTGATGGGGTTTCCACAAATTCATGATGAGCATGATGGAATTTGCAGAGGTTGTGCTCTTGGAACGAATGCCAAGAAATATTTTCCGACCAGTGATAATAGATCCAAGGGAATCTTGGACTTTTGCATTCATATTTGTGTGGGCCTATGACATTTTCTTCCTTGAGTAGATCTAATCTCATGGATGAGAATGTGGTAGTGACTGTGATAGGTTGGTTACAGTGGCAGGTTGGAAAATGAGGATATTTGGGTGTCCTGTTTACATTCATGTACCCAATGAGAAAAGGATGATGTCATACCTTTCATCTAGGAAGGGTACATTTGTTGTGTACCATGAATCGTTGAAGGCATATCAGATCTACATCCCATGTCAGAGATAGATTGAGGTGAGCAGGGATGCTTCCTTTGAGGAGGAGGTAGCCTTTAGGAGATCTAGAGGATCTCACATGAAGATAAACAATGAGACACAGGAGGAGATGGTGTCTTCTTCCCCTCACCCAGTTGAGCTTCTTGATCTAGTTGATCTAGTACATCCTATTAATGTTCCTAGAGATATTGCAGTAGGACAACATAGGCTTTCTTGGGATCATCAGACTCCAAGAGAGGCAGAGAGATATGTGCTCCTCATGGTACTTTTAGAAAAAGTAAGAGACCTCTGAGTTTCTCTAGCTATGTTGTAGCCATGAGCCACATCATTGATTCTGAGCCTTCCAGTTATGAGGAGGCATCTAGTCAGCCAATATGGAGGGATTCCATGATGGAGGAATATCATTCCATCATGAAGAATGATGTATGGGATATTGTTCCAAGACCCAAAGGGAAGTCTATGGTGACTTCCAAGTGGATTTATAAGACAAAAAATGCAGTTGACAAGAGCATTGAGAAGCACAAAGAGAGATTTTTGGTCAGAGGATTATCTCACGTGGAGGGAATAGACTATGAGGAGACCTTTGCTCTTGTTGCTCGATATATCTCCGTTTTGACAATTATTTCACTTTCTTCATCCTTGGGTTGGATATTAGTTCAGATAGACATGAAGACAACTTTCCTCAATGGAGAGATTGAGGAAGAGGTGTATATCGAGAATCCTGATGATTTTGTGATTCATGGGAAGGAGTCCTATGTGTGCATGTTGAAGAAGGATGCGTATGGAATCAAGAAGGAACCACGTGCTTGGTATGTGAGGATTGATGGATACCCGATGAGTTTGGTTTTCAGCAAGAGTGTTTTTGATGCCAACCTGTACTATAAGATTGATAATGATGAGTCCCTGATTTTTGATCATGTACGTTGATGATTTATTTCTCACTAGAGCAATGCATCTCGTTACTTTGTGTAATCATGAGTTGACTTATGAATTTGAGCTGAAGGATCTTGGCATGGTGCATTAATTATTGGGACTTGAGGTGTGACAGAGAATTGATGAGATCTTCCTGAGTCAGGGGAAGTACACAGTTGAGACCTTGAGGAGATTTGGAATATTGGACTTTAAGTCCATGACCACACTGATGGTGATGAATTTGAAGAAACTGAGTGAGTCTTCTTCTGATTCATACTTTATTGATCCAACTATGTATCAACAATTGATTGGATCATTGATGTATCTGGTTAACACCAGACATGATATTTTCTATGCAGTGAGTGCACTTAGCCAGTTCATGAGTCAGCTGAGGTATACACATTGGGTGGCTGCGAAGCCTGTGTTGAGATATTTGCGAGACACAGTTGGATATGGCCTGAGAAATGTTTCTAGTGTTGACATGAGACTACAAGGATATACTGATTCACATTGGACATGGAGCACAATTGACAGGAAGAGCACCTCAAGGTGTTGCTTCAATTTTGGATCTGTCATGGTTTCCTGGTGTAGCAAGAAACAAAATTCCGTGGCTTTGAGTACCACTGAAACCGAGTATATTTCAATATGTATGGAAATATGTGAAGCAGTGTGGCTTCCGAATATCCTTGAAGGATTGTCTAATTAGATATTGGATCCCACTCTGATTTATTACATTTGATATATGGTGCAAAGGAGGACAATACTAGTGGAGTACCTTCCTAAAAATGAGTAGATTGAAGATGTTCTCATCGAGCCTCTTTCCAAGTCGAAGTTAGAGTAATTACATGATAAACTTGGAGTGGAATGCCCCTCTCGTTAAGATGAATTATTGACTATTGCAGATTCATGAGACATTCTTCTGTGACAATAATCCTCAATGGACTGAGTTGCGTATGACACTTATCGATGGACTGATAAGCTGTACTGGGTTGGTGCCCAACGACCTTTGGTTTGTAACCCATGTGGTTGAGATATTTCTCCAGGTATTCTCCCGAGAGTAGTGGGTTGGGTCGACCTGTGAGGAAACTCTCTAGATCTTCTCCCCATGGAAGTGCGTTGGGTCGATTTGCGAGTGTGTTGTTCCTTCTCCCTATCTTCTCCTCAGTTGTGCTGGGATGGGTTGACCTGAGACGGGTCTTCTCCTCAGTTGTGCTGGGATGGGTTGACTTGAGACGGGTCTTCTCCCAGGTTGATGGGTTGGGTTGATATGTGGGGATGCACCTAATATTCTCCCCATATTGGGTTGGGTTGACTTGGACAACTCTCCCATGAGACAAAGTTGAGCATGAAACTTGTCAGAGTAGTGAAAAGTTGTCCTGGGGTGGCACCCAACATCCCATGGGAGTAGACCATGATGAAACATCCCTTGGGAGTTGACCAAGTGGACACATCATGGGAGAGTAGGTCCTTGATGATGCACTACGTGTGAGTAGGTCCTAGTTCCACACTACGAGTGAGTAGGTCCTAGTGTATTCTAGTGGTGATGAGGCTCTAGAAAAGGTCCACATTCGGTGTAGCCATGTGTGATGTGATGATTCTACCAATGGCATGGTTTGCATGACCAGAGCATGGTTGGAGGACCATGGCATGTCCTGCGAGGCTATGATAACTACAGGAAAAACATCATGGAGAATACCTCTGTGGCTAAGAGGGATTGTTGATTTTTCTGGTAGCTATGAGAGTGTTGTCCCTTGACCAAGTTTTGAGGATCCTTGTTCATGTTTGACTTATTTTTGGGACTTCGACAGGCTGTCGAAGGCGGAGCGTAAGACGAAGCCGAGATCGCAGGATCTAGGCCCCTTTTTAGGGCCTTTTTGGGTTTTGGGATTATGTAATGGGTATGGGGATGTCGGCCCATGGGTTTACCCATGCTTAGGCCTATTTTGTAATGTATAAATAGAAGTCAAGGTGATGTAAGAAGTAGTGAATAATGACTAGTCTTTTGCAAGTGTGCTAAGTGTTGAGTGCTAATTGCTTTGTGCATATTGTGTGAGGCTTGCAGAGCTAAGTGCAAGTGATTGTAAGAGACTATGGAAGGATTTGTGCTATAACTAAAGGAAGGAGGATCTAATGAGGTGCGCAGATCTCCTATCCTCTGCGGAATTGATTTTGAGGCTTTGTGCATGTAAGAAGATTGAAAGAATCTAATAAAGAAGACAAAGAGTTGGTGGACATAGCCCTAGGGTGGGGGTGAACCACGTATATCCTGTGTTGTGAATGCTTTGTGCTTTTGGTTGTTCTTTTTTTTATGTGATTCAATGCTTAGTGCGACGTTAGATGGTAGATGACTATGATATGATAGTTTAGTGCTGAATAATGTGAATGAATGCTATATCTAATCTTTATTTGTATGCTTAGTGCTTGAATCTATTGGATCTATCTGAATACTGCGCTGATATGTTGTTAGGGTTTAGCTTCGTTGTGAACTAAAGTTAAATATTAACGAACTATAATAACTAAGTGCTCTGTTAAGGTGTTACAATCATAGATCTATGTCCCAGCTAAGGTTGCAGAAACTGGAGTCCTGCAATCACCCCTGCTTCTACCTCCGGTGAGACTTCATCTGCTTCGCAGGTGTTGCCGAAAGAGCCGGTAGTTAGGGTTTTGTTGGTGCACTGTTGTAGCATTGAACCCTGGGCCTACCCCTGTGCCAACAAATGGTTCCGTTGCCGGGACCTGAAACTGTGATTGCTGGGAACTGAGGAAGAAGAAGCTCTGTGCGAAGATCTAACCTGAAACTGTGATTGTTGGGAACTGATGAAAAGAAAGAAAGCTCTGTGCGTAGATCTGCTGCTTGACTTGTGAATCTCTATGCTAAGGAAGGAGGCAGATCTGAAGAAAAGAGGTAAGATATGAACACTTTGTTCTCTGATAGAGGTAAGAATAGTGAAAATTTTTAGATCTGGAAGCTTTGTGCTCTGCCAAAAGTAAGATAAGTGGAAATTTTTGTTTCAAGAATATGGATCTAGGTATGTTTGATAAATTTTTTCCTAGCCTAAAAACTAGGGCACAATAAAGAATATTTGATATGAGTAGATCTGATAAGAATAGTGAAATATATGTTATTCCTATGCATAGAAAGAATGTTTGGACTAATAAATGGATGAAGGATCCTAGAAAGCATTTTTTGCAGGTTAGGTACCATGATCCTAATGCGCAGTATAGAAAAGGATGGGGATGATTTAAGAGAAAGATAAGATTAACTCTTTGTTACAATTGCAGAAGACCGGGACATATTGCTAAGGAATTCCCTGGTAGAAGACCCAATTGTCTTTGTTGTAAAGCTATGGATCATGAAGTTTTGGATTTCCCTAGAATGATTGCTAAAATTGAAAGAATGAATATAGGACAAGAATACCATGAGAAAGGTCAAGACACTAAAACAATGACAGAAACCCAGAAAGAATCAGAAACTGTATTGCTACAAATGAAAGAAACCCTGAGTGATCACCAAAATATAAACTTATCAGAGATCTTCAAAGAAAAAGAGTACATAGAAGAAAGAATAGGAGACTTCGTCATTGGCTGTGTTCTGGATGAAGAAACAAAGGTGACTATGATGAAAAAAAGAACTTGGGAAACTTTATGAAAGCCTGCTATGATTCCCTCATTGGGGGGAATATGATTATTTAGAGGAAATATGATACCCCTATGTGGAAGACTTACCCAGATATCTATGAATGCTCATGGAACTTCGACAGAAGAAGATTTTGAGGTTGTTAAATTTATTGAGAACAACGCCCCATTTGATATATTACTAGGAAAACCTTGTATTGAAAGGGATCAGGCCAGAAGGAAAGAAGACGAAGTCTTAGAGCAGAAGAAGAAAAAATTAAAAGATTTCATGACTAGGAGGATCGCACACTTGATTGAAGAACAGGAGAATAGACCAAAGCTATTTAGCACCAAAAACTTGGATGTTGAAGTTGAAAGAACACAAGAAGACTGTTATCACTGAAATTTCGTCCGCACATGGTTACAAGAATTCAGCATTGTCAAACAGTGACGAAGTCATCCATGGACCTGAATTAACACCAAAGCATTCATAAAAGGGTCAAAAACTATACAAAGTAGTGAAAAATTGAAGGGTTCTATGAAGACACTGGGTGCGCGCGCACATGCGCGGAACAGGAACGTAGAAATCGCACACATGCGCACGATGCGCGACTGTTATCACAAAAAGTCGCGCACCTGCTAAACGATGCATTTATGAGAGTGGTCGACCTCCCACCCACTTATGGTTCATCTCCCAAGTCGATTTGACCCTCAAATTTGGACTGGATTCGACTGGATGGCTGGTCAAAGACCTAGAAATGCCCTAATTAGCCTCTTTTCACACTACAAAGTAGTTAAACAATAGCTCAAAGGAATGTTATAAAAAGGCCATGGATGCACCTCATTTTTCAAGGAATTCAA